>JAFISD010000159.1:0-74434 GCA_022560085.1 Helminthosporium solani
ATACTTTAATACTTAATAACCTTTTAATAAATAAATATAATTTACTAAATCTAACTTAAATATAATAACTTTATATATATATTTCTAATTTTAAAATTTCAAATTTATAGCTTTTATATTTAAGAAGTTATTAAAGATTTAATATTTTTAAAAACGTGCGTTAGGTAGGGACGTGCGTTAGGTGGGGACGTACGTTAGGCGTGAAGGTTTCTCCGGGGCCGGCCTTGGCCCGAGGCGCCCGCCAGTCAGACGTCAGGAAGCCCCGAAGCGCCTTGTCTACACTGTTGGCCGATGAGAACGAACACATCGCATCGTGGATAGTGTCTGTGGTGTTGTATGGGTTGAGCTCAGATGCGACTGTGATAATCGCAATGGCAGACCAGAATAAAGTGCTTCTCTTTGGAGCCGCCGCCGCAGTGCGACTTGTTCTGTTCACTGCATTCCCGTCTTTACCGGCTCTACTTGCTGGCCGTGTCGAGGTGTCTACTCCGGTGACGAGCTTCAAGAGGCGTATGTCTATCCTTAATGCTCCAAACTAGTTCTCCCTACTAATTCGATCGTAGTTCAGGAAGGACTCTTCTTGTATACTCATAATGTTTCTCCCTACGATGGTGGTGTCTACCACCAAGCACCCCTCCTCCTCCCGCTATTCTCCCTCCTGCCGAACCCGACCTACTCACCTTTCGCAACAAACATCCTGTTCACGCTAGTAGACTTGTTGAGCGCCTATGCTTTGGCTCAAATTGCGGACAGTGGAAAAGCATCCGTCACACGTTTATTCCAATCCTCTCGAAAGGACTTGAAATGGAACAGTATGGTTGTTGCGGCAGGGTCAGTGGAAGAAAGACGCCATGTGAAGCTTTGGCTGACTCTAACAGCTTTCTCTTTAATCCCTTTACAGTCGCGACATGTGTCGCCCGCTCGACTTCCGCCCTCACGAACTTGTTCATCCTGATAGCAATGGCCAAAGCATCACAGGGCGCCAGCTTCACTTTCTTGCTTTCTCTGTCTTTCGCATCATACCTCGCCATGCATCCACTTCTTTTGTTTCCGCCTCTCCTGGTCCTCCTGTATGATGCTCGGGCCACCAAGTCAAAATCGACTCCCAACCCAATCGTATTCATAGCTGTACATTCGCTGGGACTAGCTGCAGTGATCGGTGCCTTACTTGGTGTCTCAGCACTTCTCACAGGCTCGTGGGACTTCTTAGCGTCGACCTATGGCGTGCGTCTACTTCTGCCGGATCTCACGCCGAATGTTGGCCTATGGTGGTATTTCTTCACTGAGATGTTCGATTCATTCAGGGAATTCTTCTTGGGTGTCTTCTGGCTGCATGTTGTCTCATATATGCCAGGCCTGACAATCCGGCTACACAAGCAGCCATTGTTTGTTGCGGCTACGTTGACGGGCATTTTCGCCATTTTCACGCCATACCCCAGTGTTGCCGATGCAGGCTTGTACCTATCCCTCGTGCCTTTATTCCGGCATCTATTCCCTCGTGAGTTGAACTCCATCTGCGACATTGAGTCGGGCCTAACGTGTAGAAGTCATGCGTTACACCTTCCTAGCACTGGCGAATACAATGTATGCGTCTTTCCTTGGTCCAGCCTTCTATCATCTTTGGATTTACGCTGGTTCCGGAAACGCCAATTTCTTCTACGCCATCACACTTGTTTGGAGCTTGGGATTGTCGATTATCGTTGGAGATTCGCTGTACGCCGCGTTACGGGATGAATTAGACGTCGAGCGACCCGAATTACGTGGAAAAGAAACCAAGCGGATCTGAAATTGATAGACGCAAAAATGATGTTCATTTGAAGAATTTGCCACTGATTAATGTTTGTTGCCAACCTAAAGTGCAACCATCCACCGCTAACCACACATATCTCAGGGCCTTATGCAAAACTCCTGCAAGATTGTAGGGGAAGATCACTGTTTCAATCCTACAGAGAGTACATTCAAACTCACGAAACATTACATGCTCGCATGAGTTTGGAAATATGACGGTGACACTGCTTCAAACCCCACGTGACAGCGCGCCGAGAGACTGCCAAATAGAATACTCACGCGTTTCCTTGATAACCAGGAGTTCTCATCTTTCTATAGGAATTCACTACGCGCGTATATGTCTATATTACTAGCAAATGTGAGTTATAATTATAGACAATTTACTATAGATAGATACTTGTAGAATCTTTCACTCTCACTGCGAGTACTCACTACAAACGCAAATTACTTACAAATCTCACCCTCACCAAAATTAAACCCCATTTATGCCAACCTCTCTCGCTAATAAGATCTAAACTCTCCACCGAGCTATATCCCCTCCACCTTTGCACCACCCACACCTCTACCCAACACACCCAATCTTCCCAAGCCCCCCCTCAGTGCACCTCCTCAGCATGTCTTCCAAAGACACTTTCTCCGCCAAGGAGATGCAAAACCTCGCCCTAGCCTGGCAATGCATGGAATCCGAACCAAAGGTATCTTCCAACCCCGTCCCATCCCCCTCAAACACATCACTGACTCACCCACCCACCCCCAGGTCGACATGGAAAAGTTCGCCCTCCTAGCCGGATACAGCTCCCGCGCCTCCGCCTCCACGACCTTCAACAACCTCAAACGCAAGCTCAAAAACCTCGCAAAAGACCCCTCCTCCCTCCCCGCCACAACACCCACCTCCACCCCCAAGAAAGCCTTCGCTACGCCCAAGACCCCCAGGTCAGGCAAGCGCGTCGCTGCCGACTCGGCGGATGCTGAGTCCCCGGCTAAGAAGAAGAAGGGCGGGGCTGTGGTCACGAAGCAGCAGCAGCAGCAGCACCATCCGTTTGCTGTTGATGCTGGGGCCTTTGTTGATGACGAAGAGGATGAGGAGGAGGGGAAGCATGTGGTTGTTAAGTTGGAGGCGGAACCAGTGTTTCTTCGGGGGTTGAGTGAGTATGAGGAGTTTGAGGAGGGGGAATAGGGTGATGCTTTCTCGTTCTTCGCCTTGGATGGAGTTTCTGGCGGGGTGGGATTGCATGCTTTAGGTGTCTTAACGGTTGGTTGCCTGCCCTTTTGACGAATTCCGCATGGTGTGAGCGAGGGTACGCCTTTCGTGGGGTCTGGAGGCATGTCTTCTTGTGGGTTGGATGCAGTGACTGCGTTTGACTGGGGTGATGTTCCATAGCTTTTTGAATTGAAGGCTTGGTGGTATGGAGATTGGGTTTCTTTTGCGGGGTCGTGTGATTGTTGGTTTGTTGTGGGGTTGGTTGGGGAGGGGAGTTTGCATCTTGATTTCTTGTGAGTGATGTGGAGATGAGTTCTTGCTGTGGTTGGTTTGCTTGGATATGGCCGAGGTGAAGAATCATTGGGGAATACTCAATATGTGTGTTTATGATCTTTGACTTTGAAGTACTACTCTCACTCTGTACATGCTCAAACGCCCAACAAACATCGACGTCCCAATAAACTATCCACTCCCCACTCCGCAGAAGATGAAGAAAGCCTCGAATTCCGATTTCCTATTCCACACATTCTACATACCCGTGTCATTACTTCTAACATCTAATCAGCAAAACAACCCCGTACTCTTATACGTGCAGACAGCCACTGTGACGGATGAAGACCCAGACACCACAAAATGACGTTCAGCCCACAAACATACTTTCATAAACCATGATAAACCTCGATAAACCAAAAGGCACCCAGGCAAGAAACCATATGACACCAAATATTATTGTTAGGTCATCTAAACAACTAGCAATACAATGTATAATTGCAATGAAGCTTTTGTGTCCTTTCCCTAAGAATCAAGTAACACCAATCCCCACCATATACCCATAATAAACACCAAAGATCCCCATAAACCCCCACAGATTCATTCCAACAGCACGCTATAATCAGTATAAATCCCAAACCCCAACAATCCCAACATCATCTGTACTTTTTTTTTAAAACAGCAAGCGAAGATGCGTTGCGGTAAAGACAACAATACTCACAACGCGGCGATAGCCTCCCTGAGCACATCTAGCGCTCTATCCCCGATACCCTCTAGTCCATTTTTCAGCGCCCACGCAACATCACTCTGTAAGCCCAGCGGCACGTACACACCGCCATCCCCCTTGTTGATATCCATACGCTCACCTAGTCGCGACGTATGCTCCCACTCTCTAGCCGCCACCTCTGCATTTTCAATGACTTTGGTGGGTATTCCGCACATAGCAGCACAATGCATACCAAAGCTACCTTCCGCAACGCCGTCTTCCAGCTTGTACAGGAAAGTGATCGATTTCGATTCGTCGTCGACATGGATACGCATACGCTTGTTGGCCACTTCAGGATGGTATTCGAATTCTTTGGCGAGAGAACGATAGTGCGTGGCGAAGAAGCCTACACAGCCAACCCTGGAGCTGATGTCGTGGAGAACAGCCTGGGCAACGGCGACACCATCGTAAGAGGAAGTGCCACGGCCAAGTTCGTCGAGGATGACGAGCGAGCGGGGCGTCGCTTCGGACAGGATCTTCTGGGTCTCTGAGAGTTCGACGAAAAAGGTAGATTGTGCGGCGAAGATGTTGTCATTAGCCCCTAGACGCGACATGATGCGATCGACGGGTGTGAGTGTGGCAGCTGTGCAAGGTAGATAGCAACCAACTTGTGCCATGATGACGGCGATACATGTCATGCGGAGAATGGTCGACTTGCCAGCAGCATTTGCACCCGTGAGGAGATCGATGTTTGGTGAGTCGCCGCCGAGCTTGATGTCGTTTGGAATAAAGTCATCGACGGTATTGAGCATGCAAGGATGGCGAAGCTCTTCGAACTTCACAACGGTGCGCTTAGTCTCGGTGAAGGTAGGTCGGCAGCTTGGCGAGCCTAAGGATGCGGATGCCTTTGCTAAACTAATTAGGCAATCGAGCTGAGCAATAATTTTGATAGCCGCAAGCCAGGTAGCATAGTCTGTGTCGAATTTGGCGCAAAAGTGCGTGGCAACTTCGCGAGTGCGCTGGCCGTGCGTCTCTTGAGCTTCCTGTAAAGTCCGAACGAGCTTCTGAAGCTCGGGGGTGTAGTACCGGTTGACCTTGGCCGTTGCAGACATTTGGCTGTAATGTTTTGGCACCTTGACCTTTTTAGGCACTTCCAGCTGGTAGATCTCTTTACCGATGTCCGTGAAGCAAATTGTTGGAGTTCCCAAATCCTTCCTTGTCCGTTTCAGCAGCTTCTCGAGTTCGGCAATACAGTCGTCGACTTCCCGCTGGCTTTCATCAAATTCTTCTTCGGTGCCGGGTGCTGGTACCAGGATGCCATCAGACTTCGCTAGGTCGCGGTCGAAAGCACCATCCCACTTCGCCAAAGCGCCAGCAAGGTCTGGCATGGACGCAATGAGCTGTCCGATAACACCATCGCCATCGCCAAATTGGTTCAGCATGCTTATGGTATACTCGATCTGCTCAAAGCCTTCCAAGACCTTGAGGAAGTCTTGCGCCTTGCAACGACCCGCATGAACGCGAGAGATCAATCGCTCTAGGTCCGGAAGCTTGCTCAAAGAGGAAGTGAAGTTATCCGTAATCTTGGAGTCTGCGTTTAGTGCATCAATGGCGTCGAGGCGGGCGTTGATCTTCTGTGCGTCCGCCAGCGGATGGCAGACCCACTGTCGCAGCAGACGCTTACCAAAGGGAGTGATGCACCTGTTCAGCATAGCAAACAATGTACCTTCGCTTCCACCGTCAAAATTGTTGGCGAAGATTTCAAGGTTGATCAGACTCTGCCCGTCGAGAACCAAGCTTGTCGCTTTCCGGATAGGATCATACCACTCGAAGTTTCCTAGAGTGACCAGTTCGCGTTCGATCTTCAACAAGCGGAGATATTGAAACAGGGCACCAAAAGATGACATGGCCAACTCTTGCTCGCGGGCCTCGCGAAGTACAGGAGGCCATGCTTCGATATTGTCCTCCATTGGCGATTCGAAGTAGCCAGATACTTCTATTTCTTTGATAGTGATATCCGCTGTCCAAAACTCCTTCGCGGGCTTGAGATAGTTCCACAGCGTTGTCGGTCCAGTGTTGTTCTTCAATATCCTCAAGGCCTTTGCGGAGAGGCATGATTTCTCCAGAAGAAGCTCGCCAGGCCTCATTTGCGCGATCAAAGTCTCAAACTTGGTCAAGTCGATATCATCGGTGAACTCACAAAGCTGAAACTGGGCGGTAGCAGTATCGACGAAAGCTACGCCGAAAGCAGGGAGATTGTCACGGTCGATTTCTTTAATCGCCATACAATATGTGGACATATCGCCTTGCAACATCCCAGTGTCGACAAGAGTGCCAGAAGTCAAGACGGAAGCTAGTTCTCGTCGTATAACCTTGTCTTTCCCGCTTTTACCTTTCGGACCAGCCTTGTTTCTGCGTTCTCTCATCTCCTTCCCAAGTGCGGACTCCATCTGGTCGACTCTGGCGACTTTGTATCCTTTTGCAACGAATTGGCTGGCCCACATATCTAACGAGGCCTCTGGGACACCGACCATGCACATATTGACACGATCTGTAAGCTTGAGATCAAATTCTTGGTGGCCGATAATTGCATCTTTCTCATAAAGTTCGTAGAATTTGCCTTTCTTGAAGAAAACAACAGTGTCCCAGAACTTTCGCTTGATATCCCAGTACTGCTGTTCGAAGTCGGAGAACTTTGTACCTGGGGGTATATACAGTGTGCGTGGGTCATATTCCGGATGATTGGGGGGTCGACGATCCGCATCTAGAGGGTGTGCTAGCCAGGTATGCCTCTCAGAAGGTTCTGACGCTGAAGCCTTCTGTTTACCCTGTTTAGGGGCCTTCTTGATCATCTGGGTGGCGGGTTTGGGATTCAGTGGCTCCAGATTACCGGGATCGTAAGTCCACTGTTGTGCGGTAGATGTACCAGCCATCACTATATCCTCATCTTCCTCACCATAATTGGTTGGGAGAGGCGGAGACGAGGCCGGAGATGGTTTCGCGTTGGCTTTGGCGGGTTGCTGGCGCTTCCTCTTCTTGGGAACGACGGCTTCCTCGTCAGAGTCATCTGGTGCAATGAAGTCATCCATGTCTGCTCAGTTGTCAGTCACTCTGTAAGCCCTTGTACGCAAGTAGTTGCATACCATCATCTAGCATTGCTTGCTGGGTCGCGTCATCCAATCCAAACTCATCGTCCGAGTCGTCCGAGACAACCTTTCGGCGCTTGATAAGACGACCCTTCCTGGCATTGTTCGCAATAGGTTGAAAAACGTCATCGTCGTCTTCGTCATCGTCGGATTCAGCGTAGCTTATCACTTTCTTTCCCTGGCAATTGTTAGTTGTGGAGTGGTGATAGACATAGGGCACTTTTACCTTTCGTGACGGACTACTGGCCACAATACTTGCTCCTTCTAGCCACCAACGATTAGATTTCATGCCTTAAAAATGGTGCAATTGGAAACCGACCATTTTCCTTGTTCCTTCCTTCCGTGGTGCCCTGCTCTTGCCTTATCGGGCTCGAAGGTTGCGCTGGGTCACTACTGGGTAGCGGTGTAAGAGCTGGTCCAGCTTTGTTCAAAGACTTGGAGAATGCAGAAGCGGGTGTCTTTCTTGTTGGAGTGACATCGGACGGTACAGGGCTCGGCGAATTGGTCGATTTCTTCTGGAAGAAGCCTAGGATGGACTTCTGCTGCTTCGTCGATTGGGATCCCGAAGCGGGCTGTTTTGTCTTTTGTGACGACGGCCGAGGCGTCGACATTTCGTTGCCTTCGATTCCGCGGACCATTGTGAAGGGGAGTGAGGTGGATGAGATGGAAGAAGGAGGATGAAAGCTGTAGAGGCTTTGGATTTGGTTTACGACCTCGAGAGACGCGTTAAGTGGTTCTAGCGCGCTTTGTCGCGCTAAGATCACGCTAGTGCTGCTCCTTACCAGACGCGATCTACTACAGATATTACATTCACTCCTTGGCTACTTTTGAACATCGTTGTTTAGGCGTCGTGCATGTAGCTTTTGCCGATGAGCTGACGTTAACTCAACGACCACAAACGCAGAGGACTATGTCCTCGCGTATACATATAAATCTATCATGACGTCACCCGCGAAACGGACGGATATACAATTTCTCAGTCTTCCCCATTCTCAGTTGTAGTACAACGGCAGACATCCAGGAACTAACTACAGGATGTTCCTGCTGCAATCTCAAAAGTACATAGTAAACCTTTCAAAAACTGATTGTATGATATATCGTCGAAACTTATTCCACTCTCGTTTGTTACCATCCGTGCCCTATTTTCACCCGTGTAACTCCCCTATAGCAAACAACCATTAGCTTCAATTCCACCACCTCCTCACACTTATAAATACCCTCCTCATGACCCTACTCTTACTCACAAAACCCCAAATCACAACCATGCCCACAACATCCAATACCAACACCACCACCAAAATGACAACCCCCCCCAAGCAACCCAACCCCCACAACCATCTACGAGCCCCCTCTAAACCAGACGGAATTTACCACAGCCCTCCAAAACGCCGTCAAAGCACTCAACCTCCTAACCTCTGCCTCCACAAAAGCCTGGACCCACCACACCACCCAACGCAAAGCCTACGCCATCCTCTTCGAAGCAGAATCCGCAAGTCGCCAGTTCCTTCACGATCTCGTCCTCGCCTCCAATCCAAAAGCAAGAGCGCCCGTGCGTACAAGATTAGAGGCAAAGCTCGATGCGTACCTGCGCCAGATCTGCGAGAAGATATCGAAGGTGAAGCAGTTGGTGGATACGGCTTCAAATGCCTTCGAAGAGGCGAATAGACTGAGGGAATTGTGCGAGACTGCGTGTGAGGAGCTTGCGCAGGGGCTTGTGATGTGTGAGCGCGATGGGGTGGAGGAGGACAGATTACTCGGGGGGAAGTTTTTCCTGCGCGTTGGGTTGGGAGGATTGGAGATTCCGTTGGAGAAGGTGAAGTTTCAGAATGGAGGCGGTATTGCAGTTCATGGGATGAATCTTGTGGTATGTGTGTTGAAGGCCTTGTCTTTTGTGTTGTGTTGGTGACTAACGATGGATGCGTAGAACGCCCGTAAGCTCAAGGACGAAATCCAGCGCCGAATGGCGGTTGTGCGGGCGCATAAAATAAAATGCTGTCTTGAAACCAGTCAGAATTGCCTCAACATCTTACTCTTTCAAAAGCAGATGAAGCAGAAGATCGAGGTGTATAGGAAGTATGTCGTTGAGGACGATCCAGAGGAACGTGTCAAACTCCTAGAGGAGATGACGGAAAAGAACAGTGGTAGCGCAGAGCCGGAGTGATGTCAATTGCGGTAACACATCGCGAGTAGGCCAACACTTTGTAGGACCTCAGTGGAGCAGCAGTTTACCAAATTCGGATTTGAACTAGGGAAACGAGGCAGTGTGACAAGCTGTCCTGGGCTTGGAATACATGAAAACCATGTCTAGTGATTTATACCAATATAGGGACGTGTCGGTGTCTGCGTATGAATAATTCAGGTTCATATCTTCAATCGAAAAAATGTGCATCAGAAGTTTTTCAAGTGAAAAGTACTTAGACATTCATGAAACCATCGTTATCTCACATCAAGTCGCGAAAGATCATTCCAGATCAATCGAACCAATCATCTCCAGATCAGACCATATTCCAGGCCGATATTCCATCCATTCGTTTCAGGTATGGTTTTCCTCCCGTGCATGCTTCAAACACCCTCGCTAAGTCTCGCACAATAGCAGCATCTGCACATGCTTAAACATCAATTGCGTCGACGGTAACGCCCTTCAACCAAGTGTACTGAGTAACTCGGGCAACCTCAAGGGCCGACTCGTGAGAAACCAAAGAACCCACCAAGTACAGGCTGGCATCCAGACCAGCTGTCACACCGCCCGTGGTAATGACACGCATACCGCCAAGTGGCATAGATGCACGGCGAGCGATTGACTCACGGCGGCGGGACTCCTTCCAGGCGTTGCTGCCCTTGCGAGCAATCGACTTCCTCCGGGCGTTGGCGGTATTCTGGCCGACCTCGGTGCCGTCGCGAGACTTCTTGACGATGTATGGGTTCTGGTAATTGTGTCAGTGTGTTTTGACAAAATGGCACGCGACCATTCCGCTCGTACACAGCAATATACGTACGTTGTTGGGGTCCTCGCCCAAGTCGAAGCGAGCGTTGTTAACCACGTAGCGCTCCTCCATGACGTCGGTGCGCATGGAGAGGTCGCGGGAGGAAGCGTCTTGACAGATAGTCTCAAGACGGGTATAGTAGTCGGGGTGTGTGGTAGCAGCGAGGCCCTCGAGCATGCCCTGCTGAGCAAGCAGAAGCGAGCCGATATCGATGGCGAGGATGGTGCGCTCCTTGGCCGGGTTCTTCTCTTGAAGCTCAACGTATTTGGTGAGAAGCTGGAGGGGCTCCGACTTCTTCTCCAGAACCTCGAAGACACCCTCGCCGCCAGGGACGATGATGACGTCGAAGTCCTCAATCTCGTCGTTGGCATCCTCGTAGTCCATGTCGGCCTTGATGGTGAGGCCCTGGACAGAGGTCATGGCAGCAGAGGTTCCAGCGAACTGCACCTCGAAGGCTTTGCTTGCTGCATCGTGTTAACAAAGGAGGCTCGCTCTGCACGTGTCGCCAATTGAGGTGTTTCGAGGCGGAAAGTCGGGCCAATGCAACGAGATCAAAAAAAGCGTACATTTGTCTTTGGAGTTGTGCAGCGCGCGGCTGAGCATCTCGAGGGGTCCGGCAACATCCAGGGTGTTGTAGCCCGGGTAAAGAGTAAACAGCACCTTAATGACCTCGATAGGGCCATCGTTGCTGTCGGCAATTGCACTCATTTTGACTGATTTTGTATGAAGATGATTAGAGAGAAGAGAGAAATGATGGAATACTGAAGCTGTATAGTGTGTGTGTGTGTTTGGGAATGGTGTGAGAGTGAGATGACGGTCGGGTCACCAGGTGGGCTGATGGAGGGGGTGAGGGGCTCTCCTACATAGTATAAGCAAGTCTTGGCAGGCCCAGCTTCCCCGCAAACCAGAGCTTTCCCCAGTTGCTCAGGTCACCAAGCGATCCCTTCAAGTGCATTCGGGGCGAGAGGATGTTCCCGTGACGAGGATGACGCCACATTGCACGAAACATGCACTGGAGTGGAGACTCTGAGGGTGAGAGCGTGAGAAGCCAGGGGTAGAAGGCCAGCCGAACCCTTTGAACCGCCATTTCTACTCTCACCTCGACTTGACATCGCCCATTGAGTTCAACGACTATCTACAAAAGTGCCATCTTCCCCCACGGCAACGGGACTGTTCATCGCCAACTTGTTCATGCCGTCCATCGCCCTCCATCTCAACGCCGGATCTCCTGGGAATTGCTTTTATGAATTCCGCCGTCATGTCCGCAAATCCGCCGAGCTGCTCCAATAGTTAATGTGTCGATCTTTCCACCCCTTCGTTTCCTTGTTCTCTCCGTCCGCATTATCCTGCTTCCCATCTCCACCGTCCTTGTTCCCCTTTGCTTTGCTTCTTCTGCCTCTAATGACTCCATAGTTGATGCCAACAACTGCACTATCTCTTTCTTCAGAAAACAAGTGGTCGTTGTGGTGAAGGCTGAAACGCCACACGTGACCATACTAACGAATTTAGGTTAAGGTACAACACCAAATCATCAACAAACCAAACAAGGATACCACCAGATATACGTATAATATTCCTTGACATTCTCTTCACTGATTTGTCGCGAATTACCTGGATCTACGCATGGTTCAACCTTTGTGAGCCCCAGCAGTATGAATCTTCAAGTCTTCGAGTTATAGCAGTAAAAAGAAGCAAACTAGACCGCCAACAAGACTGCACAAAGAACACCAAGAAGCGGTAAATAGTCCAGACTATCATGTCGAACAATCACAATCACAACCACACCTTCACCAACAAGACCAATTAACCCAATCCTCACATCCAACAACCAGCCCCCGAATTGAACCCCAACAATCAATAAATCACGCACACATCCAAGCCATGCACCCTATATTACCCTGACCTGCCCCTTCGCTTTACTGCCCTTCCCGCACCCCATAAACCCATAAACTACTTAGGTAGTCAAACAGCAATATAAAATGACTAATGAATACACAGCAAAAGCCAAAACACGCGTGTAGTCCCTTATATTGACCATGTAATCTACGAAAAATGCAACTCTTCCTTTTTAATTATCCCAAGACCGCGACTTAAAAGGCGAAGAAGAAAAAGGGGGGTGCGAAGGTACCCAACGATACCACTTTCCACCAAAGGAATATCCATGAGTTGGATACAATTGTTAATTAGTATGTCTACGACGGATAGATCGGGAATGCGCTGTGGAGGGATGGTGCTAATACAATACATTATGCTATTACTGGTAGAAAATCAGGCTGTGATAAATATAGCTTTATAGTTCATAAGGACTGGGTGGAAGAAATGGCACTGGCTCGTGTGAGGGCTCCGCGTCTAGATTAGGAAGTTGGCGTTTGGTGATGTGGATGGCGGTTCAAGCTGATGGAAAATTCGTGGGAGGAGGGGTTTGAAGTGTTGTGCTGGACGAGATGGAGTGCGGAGTAGATATGTACTTTTTGAATTGCGACTGTCCTCCAGCTTGGTCAATTAGATAGATGCGAGTTTTTGGCTGTGTTGGAACTTGGATACCTGTACAGACGACGCTTTGTATTAAGAGTCTACTTTTCTCCGTAGTGGGCTATCCGACCGTCGCAAAGCTGGCAATACATACATATGCCAATTCTTACTCTTGTTCACGCCTTCGCTAGCCTCTTTCATGCTTGCAACTCGAGTACTATCTCACGAAGAAAACCTCATTCTCCTCATGGGCACGTATACACATACATCCGCTTTTACCATATTTTAATCGCAACTGCTGTCGAAAACGCAGCAGGCTTGACACCGCACACAGGCTGTGATGGTGGGTGCCTGTGACGCATCGACGTACACGCATGAACTATACAGATTCATTCTATAACAAAGAGACCGCACCCCCCAACTAACTCAAAGTATTCGACCACTGCAAGACATCACTCCAACTATCTACTGGTTTTGCTATCGAAAAAAACCTCGCTGTCGAGCCACATACGCGTATCAAAAGTAGAAATCCGCCAGCTCTTTTGTTCCCCCGACTCCTGTTATCTCGCTTTGGAGTTGACACCGGACAGATCCAAATTTACTCTTTCGTCATGTCTCCGCATATGTCGGCGCAAACATGAAATGTTGAAGGATGATGGCTATACGATTTCGACACGGATCAGAAGTAATTACGGACTATCGAGGCTCTCGGAGGTTCAGCGTGGACTGGAGAGAGCATCTGGTTGTAAAGGAGAGGATATTGTGATGACGGGGAACAGATATTCCAATGTGGGCTTGGGGATAGGCTTAATAGTTGGCTCGAAATGATGAATGCGTACTCAACCTTCAGAGCTCAAAACCCCTATCCTCAAGTAATGAAGGTCGCACTGTCAACCCCATTCCCACCCACATCGATCCCAAAGCTACTTCACTTCCCCTCCAAACAGTAATCTCCACCCCCAGCACCGCAACGGTCTCCCTTCGCCGTTTCAAACGATCAAAATGTGCACATATAGCACCTACTCAAAATGTCGCATCCAAAGCTGTATTAGCCGCAGCAACTCCTCACACCGCGATCATACATCCACACGCTTTACAGACTCCCATCCATCCCCATCCATCCCCTCCCAACCCCTCTACCACCTCGCCAAAAACACCCCCCCTACCCAAGCAAAACCCCGTACGCAACCTGTTAAGAAAAAAACCCAATTAACCACCCCAATTTGCCAACACGCATGCCTCTTCCACCAATTGGCAGGCACAAACTTCCCCCCCTGCTCCAAATACACGTAGACAACCGTTTATGTGTGTGGGTGTGTAGGTGTGTAGCCATGTACTCCGTATCTGCACGAAGATTACCTGGTAGTTACCTCCCCACCCAAAAAAAGAAATTCCAAGGGTCCATTTCTTAAAATCACATTCCAATTTATCTGGCTAAATCCTCGACTACCCCCGCCAGTTGCTATTTCCCCGTGTGCGTATGTATTACTGTACCGCCACCCTCGCCTTTTCCCCTTTTCGGGTTGCTTGGAAGGCGTGCTGCATCGCGTGGACGGGGCGATGCGGGCGATCGTGGGCGATCATGGTCGATCTTATGCGCGAGGGATAGATAATTTGGGCGTTGAGGATGGGATGTAGAGTAATATATGCAGGACGAATGTAGAGTTGTGGTGGTATTGGGGTTGACTTGATATGAATATTTTTGATTGAGGATGGGTACAGATGTGGTCAGGGGGGTTGATTGGTGGGGGGTTTGGATGGAGAGCTTGGAGGGCGTGTATAAGAGGTTGAGTGAGTCGCTTTGAGGTGATGTTGGTTGTTGTTATTGTATCGAGGTATTGAGTTTGAAGTCAGTCGCAAGATTGCGTTTTGAAATATGAAGATCTCTCTCCAGCAGCTTGCGGCTCCAGCTGTGTTGGTCTTGCAGGGAGTGCAGGCACATTGTAAGTTGTTTGGGATTTTGAAAGCTAAAGTTCAAACTGATGAAGGAGGATAGATGGATTCCCTTTCACCATTGTCAATGGTGTGGTGTCTAAGCGGTGGGAATATGTCAGGTATTCCGAGGCTTCTTTGCTACACTTCCTTGATATGAACAGTGTTTTGTACTAATCGGCATGCGTTGAAGAGCTTCCAATGTGTTCAAGCCCAACTTTGAATATGAAGGTCTAATTGCGAGATGTGGCTTCAATGCCACGACACCTATATTCCCAGTCAACACTTTGACGATAGAGGCGGGAAGCGAGATCGGTTTTGGTGCTTCTGGTTGGTCACGACAGGATCAGGCAACGCGAACAGATCCCGTAAATCAAACCCATCATTCTTTCGTCAAGGAAGCTCATGTCTTACTAACAGGCTCTTTCGTAGTGGGACCCCAACTGGACAATTTACCACGACGGTCCTGCTTCCGCATACATGTCTAGGGCGCCCGACGACATGGACCTCAATGATTACCAGGGAGATGGCGATTGGTTCAAGATCGGCGTAATAGGTTCATCGGATGCCATACACTGGGATATTGGGTACAAGAATTCGGTCTGTGCACCTGTATACGGTTCTGAGGCTCGGGCTCACTGGTTGTAGATCAACTGGACCATTCCCAAGACGACTCCACCAGGGAAATATCTCTTCCGTACTGAGCACTTGAACATCATTCCCACGATCAACACGACAGAAATGTATATCGGGTGTGCTCATCTTGAGATCACCAGTGAGGGTGGAGGTATGTGGCCTTGAACTCATCTTAATAAATATGCTGCTGATGAAGTCATCAAGGTACTCCTGGCCCTTTGACCAAGATCCCTGGAGCTTTCAAAGCCACAGACCCTGGTAAGATTTCTAGAACGCAGTGCAGTCTTCTGAATGAACGAAGTACTAATAGCAGATAGGTATCTTGGTAGATAGGGCGTTGTATCATGCTACCGAGCCTCAGGAGGCTCTCAGGAATTGGAAAGGTGCTGGTCCGGCCGTGTGGAAAGGCTAGATGTGGAAGAGTATGGTGGAGGTGATGTACTGGACTCGACATTTGCTGAGCCTGGGTATAGGTGCAGAGTAGGTAGAAAATGTGTAGTTGATTTATGCTCTTTGATGTCTATCGTAGTACATATCAGTATAGTAGCAAATACTACGAAGTACTCCGTATGTACCAACGTCTGACTTCAATGGGGGAATCATTCATCAATGTCTTTCACAATTCCACAAGGATATGATGATCTATCGCGGTAGCTTTGTAGCAAATACAGCTAGTATCAAAATTCAATGACAGAATGCTCGATCGATTTCCTTTGTAATTGCGTGAGGATTGTGAATGTCAAGTTAAAGAGAGTCGGATATGTAGTTACGGGGGGGTCTTCATTGTAGGGATTCGCGTGTGTGCCAAGATGCGGAACCTCGAAAGACAACGGACAACAATCTATGCAGGTCGAACACCACCGCCCGCAAGATGGCACCCCCAGCGTCAACCCCGGTGGACACGCGACAACCACCCCCGGAGTCGAGCCAGAGTCTATGGCTTCGGCGGTCCGTGATACTGTCCTTTTGGGCCGTGGTAGTGCTCTTGGGACTCCCCGTATGGTGGAAGACGACGGCCATCTATAGAGCAGACCTCCCCCTACAGAGCATGACGGAGTGGGCCGCAGGAAAGGTACGAAGTCGACCCGTTTCCGCCACATAACGATTGCAGCGAGTATATCGAATGAGTTGAGTGTATCGCATATATTGAGCTGAATCTAACGCCATCACCCGGTCCCGCAGACATGTAGCCCGGTATTCCCCCTCCGCATCGCAGTCGAGGCGCCCGTATCGCCCCAGGATGCCCACCACTTCATCCAGACCACCCAACGTGCCCTCGACGACCTGAATGAATTTACCGCCCACCACCTTCGTCTGATAGCGGTAGATGCCCCGTCTGTGGCCAATGCCTCGCAGCAGGTCGTGGTAGACGGCACCCGGAATACGAGGCAAGATCGCGACATCGCGCTCTCTGTTCGTCTGATCCCCGTGCAGACGGGCGAGACGCCACGCTCTCACCTCCAGCCGTATTCTCCCACGCTGGACGTGTACTTCTCCCCGAGCCAGATTTCATCCACGTCGTCGACCGTCTCGCCGCTCGCGACCTTTCTTGCGCACGAGCTACACAAGGTGTTTGCCGAAGAACAGGCACAGCTGGCATACCTGCTCTCTTCATCCACCCCATCGGGCCACCACGCAGCCAAAGTGGACTCATTGTCGTCAGAGACAGTCGCAGAGCTGCAGCGCCAGTCAACCAGGACTTTCAAATATGCTCCCACCTACCATTTGACCTTCTCCCTGTTCACGCCAACGGCTGCTCCTTCTGCTTGGGAGATCGAGGACGCCTTGAAGCAGTATATCTCGCCGTTGTTGGAGTCGTTTTCGTCCATTAGTAATTTCACCATCGACACCCAGGTCCAGCTCTACGCGACCTTCTCGCCTTCAATCCAGCAGCCTGAATACGACGAGTCGCTGAAGGCATGGACGTTACGCAAGGAAGACCTCACCGGTTTCATCAATGCTGCCGAATGGCCTCTTAGCCCCAGCATCGGTCACGGCCCCACTGTCAACTTTGCACTATATGTCCCGGAAAACAGCCAGTCCCCTCTACTGATCAAGGAGAGCGGAGCTAGCAGCTGGCTGGTTCCCCAATGGGGCGGTGTTGCCATCCTCAATCTTCCCCCTCCAAACGACGTTACAGCCCCACGAGCGACCCTATCGAAAGAAGCTCTTGCCCCAGTCATGCACACCTTTTCGAACCAGCTAGTATCACTTCTTGGACTCCCTCAAACTCCATCTTCCCTGCCCCTCAGGCTCTCGACGTTGACACGAGTTCGTGCTGCCTCTCTCATCTTCTCGTCATCTTCGACTTTGGGTGCACTTGCCCAAGTCTACCAGAAGTTACTGTCGATCCCAGTGCCTGACTCAGTGGCCAAATCCGTTGATCTCACATTGTCTCATCTGCAGCAAGCTTGCAACCAGCTCCACGACGGACGCTTTCAGGGAGCGCTCGAACAAGCTAGGATTGCAGATGGCGAGGCTGAGAAGGCTTTCTTTGAGCGCTCCATGGTTGGCCAGGTATATTTCCCCGACGAGCACAAAGTTGCTGTTTATCTTCCGCTGCTCGGCCCTGTTGCTGTTCCATTGCTCATGGCCGGCCTGAAGGAAATCAAAACTATGATTGCGGCTCTACGGGGGCGCTGACACCAAAACGACGGCCAACTTGATGGAGGCAATTGTACGAGTCTCATCGAATTCTTGTCACGCCTTGAGGATAGTGGCCATCCGCGACAAAACCATAGAAT
This sequence comes from Helminthosporium solani, assembly GCA_022560085.1. Taxonomy (NCBI): domain Eukaryota; kingdom Fungi; phylum Ascomycota; class Dothideomycetes; order Pleosporales; family Massarinaceae; genus Helminthosporium; species Helminthosporium solani. The sequence continues at coordinate 17,880 of JAFISD010000159.1, forward strand.
GATGGGACCATTTGTGTATCGAGACCAGCCCTATCGCTTTACCTAGCCATTAGCGTTCGATTACGAAGTAGACTAGTGCCCATTAGGCACAGTATGTTGATAACGGGGCAAATGCGGCATAAGCTTGGGTGACCCGGCCCTTTCGACTGCATTGCCAATTGCACTACGGATACTTCGTACACAACATTAGCTCTGTAAAGTCAGAACTAATGCTCGTTACATAGCCAGTACCCCGCAATATCATTGCGGGGTAATTCCTGCGGCACTTGTCTCTGATGTTCATGGAGCATCATGGGGAAGCAATGCAATTACAACTTCAATTGAAATCGATTGTTGACTCTAAGAGCGCCCTCTTCTATGCTAGTATCATATTAATCCTATCAACTTGGAAAGTCTCGCAGCGTACACACACGTGTTGTGTTGGACACAAATCAACAGTATCTTACGGCAGATTATATTAGTATCTATAGGATCTACTTTCAACGTTGGAGTACTGAAATACGCTAGCAATGCTCTAGTCCTGTCATCTACCTAAATCTAGCCAACATCGGTGAGAAGCTCGGGAGCCGGTAACTCCCCAGCTCTTCGCTATGACACAACCAGCTGCCCACGTATGCAAGAGCTGCTCTGCTACTTCTTATGTAGATAGTTCGTCGTTCAGTTGCAGATATAAAACGGGCTGAACCCCGCCCGGAAGCCCCCGCCCACCGGGAACACATTCCCACTAACAAATTTTCTAAACTAACTAGCTCATGCTATAACAGTCATCTACACGTTTGTTTTCCTCTCTACTTTGGCCTCAATCTTCCTCTACCCCACCCCAGGTTAACAACTTTAACAAGCGATACTCGCAACTATGCCTCTCTCAGCCCAGGGTACCCAAAATGTCAAATCCGTCCTTGACAGTGCAGTCAAAGAAGGCAGCACTGGAATCAACGGCCTCGTATTCGTCGCCGTCGACAAATCTGGGAAGCCGCTTATAACTCACGCCTGTGGCACACGCTCCATCTCCTCCAAAGAGCCCATGGATCTCGATACCACTTTCTGGATCGCGTCGTGCACGAAGCTCATCACCAGCATTGCTGTCATGCAACTGGTTGAGCAGGGAAAGATTCCACTCGACGATGCAGACTTCGTGACGAAGATTGCACCCGAACTCGGAGAAAAGAAGGTATATGCCGAAGGAGGAAACGGAGTGAAGCAAGAGAAAGGTATAACAATGAGAATGTTGCTCGCGCATACAGCAGGTTTCGGCTATTCGTTCTTCGACAACAGGATAAAGGAGTTAGGAATCGACGAGTTCGCAGGAGATGTAAACAACATTATGAAAAGTCCGCTTATCAACCAGCCAGGAACTATGTGGAGCTACGGCGTGAGTCTACCCTCCCCCCCCTATCGTCGTTTCACAGCACCAAAAGAACAGCATCCACAATGCATCACTGCCATACTAACAAACCCACCAGATCAACCTAGACTGGGCCGGAATAATCCTCGAACGCATCACAAACACCAAACTAAACGACTACTTCCAAACCCACATCTTCGCCCCCCTAGGCATAAATTCTGTCACCATGTTCCCTACCGCCTCCATGAAATCCAACCACGCAGGCTTGCACCAACGCGACCCCGTATCCGGCGAAATCAAGGAGAGACCACATGTGTACGAGAACGCGTTTAAAGTGACGTCGAAAGAGGAAGAGCAGAAGTTCTTCCATTCTGGGGGCGCGGGGTTGTATGCTAAGCCTGTGGAGTATGCCAAGATACTCGCCATGCTGCTAAATGACGGGAAGAGTCCTGAGACGGGCGAGCGCGTCTTGAAGGAAGAAACGGTGAAATTGATGTGGGAAAATCAACTTCCTGAATCTCCGGATTTCGCACGTGCTGGTATGTATATATCTCTCTTTTTCCCGCTCCCTCCCTCTCTCTCCCTTCCTAACACCCTTTCCTTTTCTTACCAACTCAAACACCTACATCAACATCAACTGACTCCGCCAATACAGGTATTCCAACTGCCGACCCCACTCTCACCAACCCCACCCCTGAACTCTACCCTCAAGAAGGCAACCCCCCGCAAGGCTGGGGCCTCAGCTTCTTCCTCACCATCGCCCCCGGAATGACGGGGCGGGGCGCGAACACGGGGTTTTGGGCGGGGCTGGCGAATCTGTATTGGTGGGTTGATCGGGAGAGGGGGGTTGCTGGTATGATTGCTAGCCAGGTTTTGCCGTTTGGGGATCCGAAGGTTCTGCCTGCTTGGGTTATGGCGGAGAAGGGGGTTTATGATGGTTTGGAGTAGGAGTGAGGGGGAAAAGGAGGCCGCATGAGGGCTACTGGGGTGATGGTTTGTTGGGCAGTAGAAGGTTTTGTGGTAGGAATTATCTTTTGGACGGGTTCTGCGTGGGATTTCTCGTTCTCTTGTCGTAGGGAGATGTGTTTGGTTGGTTGTGAGGTTATCTATCTATCTTTCTATCTATCTTTTATAGTCTCTCTGCCTATAGTGTCAAAGCTCCACCGAAAGTCACATTCAGTGTTACCACCATATACATTGCGCACTATAAACCATAACCAAAACCCCAGCCCAAGCCAAAAAAACCCCCAATGAAGAAATTTTCTTTGTCTCCCCACGATACCTTATATAACTATGTACATCAACGGAAATGGTTCTTTGCGTCCTCTGAATGGACATGGTGGTTCCGACAATGTCTCACAAGTTGGCGCTACGATAAGCGGTATATTGGTGCTCTAGCGGAAGTAGAATGGAGGGTCCTAGTGCGGGTGCGAGTGGCGTTGTTGTACAAGCAAAAATACGAGTATGGAATGGTGAAAGATATCCCTACGTTTGGGATGTGGAGTATTTGTTGGCTGGTTTGTGCTTGATGTACTCGGTAGTATCAATAGCTATTACTTGACCTGAGAAATAAGCTATTCTTTACGGTAGTCTGTTCCAAGTTGCTTGTTGTAATGGGTATGTGGGAGTTGTGGGGATGGTTCGAAAGGGGTGCTGGGGTTGAGACTGAGGTGGATGTGATGTGATGGTAGACAGTGTACTTTAAGCAGCATTGAAAGAAAACTATGGGGTAATTGTAGAGCTATTATGAAAGACAAATGAACTTGATATAAAACAATAAACAAATAAACCCGCTACAAAATTATTGCTGTGTCATGCATTCGTCAATGCAAAATGAATAAAACGTGCGTTATCATCATTACACTCCTACCTCGTCTCGTCGATTCTTGAACTTCCTCTTAGGTTGAATTTCTTACGCAGCGGGCTTCCGCATCTCGAGTTTCCGCGGTGCTTTCTTCGGGGCGGGGGTAGGAGTAGGTTGAGTGTTGTTGCTTCTCGGTGCTAGTTTCCTTGGTTTTCTGCGCACTCCATTTGCCGCGTTTGGAGCCTTGTTCTCCTTGTTCTCGCTCGGGGAAGGCTGCTGTGTATTTCTTGGCGCCTGTGGCTTATTAGGAGCTTGAGGTTTCGAGGCAGCTTTGGGAGGTGGTGGTTTGGGAGTTGATGATTGTTGGGGTCTGGGGGTTTGCTTGGGTTTCGCGGACCCATTTGGAGAGGAAGTCGGCTTAGAGCTTGGAGTCGGGCCAGATGTAGGTCTGGCCCTTGTGGTGGATGTTGATTTTGGTGGTGCCTTTTCTTGTTGGAAGTTTGTAGCCTCCTTGGGTGTGGGCGCTGTTTTTGGTTGAGGAGCCTGTCGAGGTTTTTGATTTCCTTTCTGGGACGACTGTCTGGCACGAGGCTGTGGCCGAGTGTTTTGACTTTGGGTTACTTGTTCCCCCTGCTTTTGCGGTCTCGCCTGACTCTGGCCCTTCTCCTCTCCTCCTCCGAATCCCATCGAAGCTCCCAAACCTCCCAGCCCCAAAGCCCCGGCCCCCTTCGGTACAGACGGCATCTTTGGCATCGACGGCATTCCCGGCAGATAACTCGTCATATCTTTCGCTGACTGTGACCATGACTGCGGCATATCATCAGGAGCCTCGGTCTTCATCTTCTCCAACTCTTCTTTGGACGGAGCCTGCGTCTCCCTAGTCTGATTAACCATCTTATCGAGCGCCCTCTTTTGTGAAGGAGTCGACTTCCAATTCGGAAAATCCCCAATAACACCTCGAACCCCCTTACTCGCCATCTGTCCCAGATCCCAAAAAGGCCCGCTCATTGCCCCGTACACAGATCCCACACCACCTCCCAGCAACCCCGTCACAGTTGATACAACCCCGCCGACCAACGCTCCCGTCAATTTCCCAAGCGTAACACCTGGCTGCACTCCCAGTCCGGCGCCGGCTGCGAGCCCCTGGAAAGCCCCTGATTGAGTGTACTTGGCAGCCTTTCCAAAGGACTCGGCCTCGATTTCTTTATTGATGGCTTTTGCGAGGATTTCTTCACGAGCTTGAGGGTCGCCGGCTGCGTTGGCGGCTTGTCGGAGATCCCATGCTTTTTGCATCGCTTGGAGGGCCATGCTGGCGGAGACGCCCGAGTTTTGTTTGATGTCCCGTTCAGGGATGGGTTGAGGTTGGTTGTTGTTAGACATATTGTCGTGATTTGAATTATTTGAACTTCTTTGTTTTGGGAGTTTGTCGGATTGTATTTGTCGGGTGGGCATTGTTGTGGTTTTATGTTTCCGGTGTTGATGTTGCAGGGTTCCGGTATGTAGGCACGTATGGTAATGATGATGAGAGAGGACAGCGTATTTTCGGTTGGCCTACGTCATTTTGGATTATCGAAGCGCCCTGAGGTGGCGCATGTCTTTTAGCGCGAGAGCTAGAATGACACTGACACTGAACTTTCAAGACTTGAGTGTAAACTACATGAGAAGGGCCGATTTGGTGGTCGAAAGGAAGGGTCTCGTCATAGTATGACAAGCCAGAAGTCACCGAGTGGACGTGTTTGTAGTCGCTGTTGGTGAAGACCCCAACTTTGCGTATATGCGACAAACTCTCATGACCATCATGATATCGATATCTTGTAATGTGATTGTACTTAACATGCTCTAGATCACCTTGCATTACTCTTAATCATCTCGAAATCCTACTTTTGATTCTCCTCAGTCTTCGAGGCTTGGAGGTTTCATTCGTCTAGTTGCCCTCCATTTCCTTGTATTGCATTTGTTGCTGCCCAATCAGACTCGTTACCTATTCTACGTCGATATGGTCTTGACCTTGCACTATCATTCCTAGTTATTATTCTGTCAAATTTCTTTGCATTCCACCTTACTCAATCGTAATACTCACAGGAAACACAGGGCCACTTTGAGCACATTCTTGCACGTCGAACCTATATATCTCGACGGAAGGTAGTAGTCACCGCGAAGACGCGCCCATCATCCAAGCGACGATCGACCGCGGTCACCTCGAGGCCATCCTCATCTTCTTGAGCCCGATCGTGATCAGTCACAGTCACGTCGAAGGAGAATACCAGGCTCCCTTGTGATTATGGGGTCGAACAAGTATATTGCCCATATAAATGTTCGAATACGGGTGAGAAGACTGTGAAAGGCGAAGTTTTCAGGATGCAGAGGAAACTTTGACAAGCTGGAAACATGTCCACAAGAGCGACGAATCTGCGCGCCCAAGACACCAGTCCAAGAAACTAGACAGAGTTAAGAGTGCTTGCAGATACAGACATGAGCCTTCAGGTTCTGTTAACGAACGTTTCATCGAAGCTGCGAATCGCCGACATTTGAGTCGAAGACAGGACCCTGACGCTGCAACTTTGGTGCCTCAGGTTGACGCCTCGGCACCGACTGCGACGCATCATCGGAGAGTTGGGTTCCATGCGGTAGCCATCCACGTGCCTATTATCTTGGTGGCAAGAGAGGTTTGAAGGAGAAACTGTGCGATATGTACCGAAAGCCTGCCCCTTGCGCACTTCTCAAAACGACGGCCAAAGTCATTATGTACTTATTCTGTCAACAGATACGGTCGCTGCCTCTGCACATTGTTCGGTCTTTCAAAGCTGAACTTTGGGATCAGATGGATTGCCTAGAGTGTACAAAACAACTGCAGTACTCCGCTATGAAGAGGTGTACCTCCCAAGAAAGCTTTTGAGGAGTACGATGCGTTCACTACTAAAGCAGCAATGGTGGTTATTGAGGGGTTCAGATGCTATATGGTGGATGTAAAGTGAGGGAAGAAGAGACAAATGAGGAATAGGTAAGAGGGGCAGTGAGGAAATGCTCGAATTGTAAGTCGAGTGTAGAGACGACGGGCGGATGCAATTATAAGATGTGTCAGTAGGCCTCCATTGAGCATTGAACATTGAAAGAAGTCGGCTGGGAAGTATCGCAAGTCCAAAGTGCAGGCAGGAATTCTGCAGGCTGTACCTGGCGGCTTACCACTCCGTCCACAGACAGCGGAGTCCGATGCATTGGGATAACTGCGTATACCACTCGAATAATGCTTGATCGGGTATGGGGAGTAATTGAAATCTCGTATATTATGGTTGTGTGCTGAGCCTGCCTAGACCTTCAAAAAGTGTCGTCAATTTAGGGTCGTCGAGATCAGACTTTAGGAATAGGGCATAGCGTTGTGGGGTAGAAGTGGTAAGAGAAAAATGCCCCGTAAGCTTATCGAAACCGCGTGTTTCGGTGGCTAGGCCACAATGAGCGCAATGGAACAAGCCGTACCCAGGCAATGGGATTCGCGTGGCGCAGATGTGTACCAGGTAAAATCTGGGGTAAAATGTTGGTTGTTAATTGCTGGACCTCGTAGTCTATTGGAAACACTTCGATATGCCGAGAATCTTTGCGCAAATAGTCAAGTTGGATCTGGGTGATCAATAGGTCTAGGACAGGACTCTGGCTAGCATATGTCTCTTGAATATGGGGAAGGCATGCTTGTTGAGTCGCTATAGAGGGCGTTGGGGTAACTATGTAGCCATATCTTGACGGATACGGAAACACAAAGCATCATCTAGAGATCAATCGTCCTGCAAAGGGACAAATGAGAAAGCCACGAGGCTGCGGGTCGGACAGCGCTCCGGCCAGAGACGTTTCGCATCGGCGTTACAGCAGGATCCTCGCTAGGAATAATTACAAACTGGCCAACAGGCATCACGACAGATCGCACATGTGTGTAAGATGCATATCTAACTATCCGAAGAACACGCGAAAGTAGATGTGGAGATGTACAATACCACAATACATTGCGCCAACCTGCCAAGACGCTACGGCTGCAGATTGCCACGCTAGTCTGCATTGGGACGCTCTCAGGGCGGGACCTCCAACCTCACCCAAATCGCAGGCCCAACGCCCGCCATCGTTCACGGTTGTCCATCGTCTCCGCGCAACTGTGCCTAGTCACAACCACATCGCCCATGAATGCGCTGTTTTCTATTTGCCTGGAGAGCACGCGCTGAGGGTGCACGTGGCCGACCAGATTGCGGCACAATTGGCTGGCGCGTTGTGAACTCAACCTCTCGACCCGAGATACACGCCCTTTGTTACCCTGCTACTGAGCCCCGCCTTGTTGCAAATGGCTCCAATACCTAATACTCCTCTACAACGCGTACGATCTTCCGCCCGTCCCCATAAGCGCCCCATTTCCGACTCGGCACCCCAGTTGAAGAAGAAGCGGAAATATATCCCTGGAGGCCCAGGCGGTGGCGGACGATACGTTGACGACGAAGGCATCGAGACACCAGTGGGAGGCACAGGGCCAGGTGGCTACGCATATACAGGACCTCGCGGCCGCATCGGTCGCATGAACGCGGAGCGACAAGGAATCGCCCTCCCCGCGCCTTCACCTTCATACACTCGTCCTCGACGCGAAAGGCCGCCAGCTGGACCGCGATCCAGCTCGGCTGCCGCTGTCGCCGCCGCTGTGGCGCACAACGATGGTTACAAGCCGCGCGAAGAGCGCGGCTGGGAGGAGTTCCATCAAACACTAGACATCGACGTGGAGCTGCCCGTCTTCAGCGCTGACCAGGTGGATGGCACAAGCCCCCCAGAGTCGGCTCCTGGCACACCCCAAACCGGCGCCCCGGCCCAGTTCGCAATCGAAAGTGGAATATCTGCCCAGCTGGAGGGATTGCGCGCGCAACAAGCAACGCAAGATAGCCCGGTCCTTAACGGAGCCTTTACGACACCCAAGAAGCGAGGACCCGGCCGACCACCTCGCAAGATTGATTCCATGCTCAACGGCCTTGGATCACCGCCCCGCCCTCGCATAACTCCACTCCCAACCCAAAATCCCAGGGAAAAGCTGAACCTGCCGAAACCGTCTACCCGTGAGGTCGACGCGTTTACGGCGTACGAGGAAAGTGAAGGGAGGGTCAATTACGTCGATCGAACCATGGCAGGCGTAGGATACCAGGAAAGCGAAGTATTCATAAAACCAGAAAGAGCTTTGATACGCGTACCCGAGGGCTCTATAGAAGAGGACCTGGATCTGTCGCTGAAGAATGAAGGGGAAGGTGTGGGCGCTGTGGCTGTTGGACGAGTTGAATACGACATGGATGAGCAGGATGAACGCTGGCTAGATACCATCAATGCGCAGCGGAGAGAGGAAGAGGCTGAGCCTATAAAACCGGCCATATTTGAGGTCACCATCAGCCAGATCGAGAAGGAATGGCATGCATTGGAAAAACGTAAGTTACCCTACACTTCCTAGCGGGTTGCATCCAGTTAATTCGTTTGCAGGAATACCCAAACCGAACCCTAAGCCTCCTCAGACACATCGGCCTCGCTCAAGTTCTGCAGCAGCCGTGAATGGCGAGCCGGCGGGGCAAGGTGAAGAGCAGGACACCAAATGCGCAATCTGCGACGACGGAGACTGCGAAAACACCAATGCGATAGTGTTCTGCGATGGCTGTGATCTTGCCGTGCACCAAGAGTGCTACGGTGTGCCCTTCATTCCAGAAGGGCAGTGGCTCTGTCGACGGTGTCAACTAGTGGGGCGCGGCACCCCTGTTAGCGAACAGCCCGTACGTTGTGCATCTAGCTTCCGCCATGCTATTAACCCCTGGCTGACTATCGTAGGGCTGCATCTTCTGTCCCAATTTAGACGGGGCTTTCAAGCAGACTACTGCCATGAAATGGTCGCATTTGCTGTGCGCTATGTGGATTCCAGAGGTCTCGCTTGCCAACACCACGTTCCAGGAACCCGTTCAGGATGTTGAAAAGGTGCCCAAGACGCGCTGGAAACTGGTAAGCAAGTCCGATGGTAAATTTACTCATCTGCTAACGTGGCTTAGACCTGCTATATTTGCAAACAAAAGATGGGTGCCTGTATCCAGTGCGGACACAAATCCTGCTTCGAAGCGTTCCACGTCACTTGCGCTCGTAGAGCCCGGTTGTGTTTGAAGATGAAATCGTCGTCGTCGGCTAATCCCCATGATGCGAGTGTTCTGAAGGCGTACTGCGACAGACACTCCCCGAGTGACTGGCGTCGAGAATACGATGTGGATGGCTGCCTTGAAGAAGCCCAGTACAGCTATAGAAAGACTTTCAGAAATGTTCGCTGGGGTGACAGCCAAGCCTATGCTCTTTCTATAGGATCTACACACCCAGTGCCGTCGGTGGAAGGCCCCGATGAGGATGAAGCCATCGGAAACAAGCGAAAGCGTGGACAGCCTGGCAAATCATGGCGACTACCCTCGGGAGCACCCGTCGTACCGCAAGCTGTTTACAACAATGTTGAGACGGCGCTCATAAGATTCAATTTCCGCAAGCGAAAAGAATTCGTGCAAGAAGCATGCAAATACTGGACGCTGAAGCGGGAGTCGCGACGAGGCGCCGCCCTACTCAAGCGGTTGCAGCTGCAAATGGACGCTTTCTCTTCAATGGAGATCACCCGGCGCAACTTCGTCGGCATGGGTGCTGCCGGACGACCAAGGCTCCAACGTCGCATCGAGTTTGCAGAATATCTTGTGGATAGCATGGAGCACATCCGAGAAATCTGCAAGAATACCAAAGAACGCGAGCAGAAGAAACTGGACGATGTCCGCTTATTGAAGTCTATTATGGACACTGTGTATTTCCCAATTTCGCCGCTCCTAGACCCAATTGTGGAACGAGCTCTAGCGTAAGTAACTCCCTGCAATGCTGTGGCAATGTTTCACTAATCTTGTTGCAGTTACGATAGCAAGGACGTTTTCAGAGAAGGTGTGCTAAAGATCAAAGCCAAACTCAGTCAGAAGTATTACACTTCAGTCCAAGCTTTCAGCGAAGACATGGCGGCCGTCTTCAGTTCGATTATAGGGTTCACCACGATCACAAGCGTTAGCGCTGCAGAACAGCAGCTTAGTGGTGTTGCTCACGACTCATTGACACCAGAGCAGAAAGAGAAGAAGAAACTCGCAAAGCGCATCATCAGAGGCTTGCAGCCTCTTTTCGACGAAGCACTACAGAAGGAGTCTGACCTAGCAGGCAGGCCGTTCGAAAGGGAGATCCCTAATCTCGAAGCACTTCTCGACTTGAGGCTGCGAAAGCAGGAACCCGGATCTACAACGAGCGATGATGTGCAACAGACTGTCGAAGCCGACCCAATGGTCGTCGAGGGCGGGATGCACAGCCATCTCGGTGCTTCCATTGCAGAAGTTGGGAAAGGCACCATCACGCATCATCTCGCCCCGACCCCCGAAGAAAATGCTGAAGATCGACATACGGTGCGGGACGAGGCCGCGGATGAGGCGGCTATCGCAGCGCAATTGGGTCAAGATGCGCTGCACGCCAATGGGAGGTCCACGCACGATGCAATGGAAATTGACTCAGCAGCAGGCGGTGCACAGGCTATACCCCCTACGCCACCAGGCTCGGACCAGGATGCGCTCGGGCCTATACATCACGGTGGCATCCCTTGGTACATGAAGGAATTCAATCCCAATGGGACGATCATCTACGAAGAACGCTGGACGGGCAGGGAAGTCCTACGAGACATGAGCGAGGTACTCAGCGAGCTTGACGATGACGAATTGAACGAAATGGCCGACCCGGAAGCTTTGGTGCCGGCGGATGGTACGGGACCGGAAGCAGTTGTTTCGGAATCGCCTCAGAAAGCGCGTCGACAGAAGAAACGGCGATATCGATAGGAAGAACACTGGGCAAGGATTAATTTGGTTTCTTTCTCTTTTCCCTCTTTTTTTTGTTTTTGCTTTCCCTCTATTTGCTCTTCTCTTCTCTTCTTCCTAATTGGCATACATCTTTGCCCCTTCACCTGCGTGTATTGTACTTTGTTGGGCAGGGTGTAACATAATCTTCCTCCCTTTGAACTGGCAGGGCCGTGGAAAGAGGCGCTATGGCGTTTATGATCTATGGGTTTGCATGCTAGGGAGGGGGCATGAGTTTGGGTTTGATCGCGTTTCGCGAGCGACCTCTTGCTCCGGGCAGCTTCTTGTAGGTTTGCTCAACAACATCATTATAAGACTTTTCTGGCAGAAGAGAAATTTGTACATTCTGTTCGATACAATTGACGATATCTTCCAAGTCGGGAGATGAAACCTTGGACTTGTTGGTACAACATTTGACATAACCGAGTGAGACCCCCCCCGTGTGCCGCCCTCCGTGCCTCCCTGTGCCTGTGCCTGTGCCATCCATCGGTGCCCTCGCAGCATCGCTCTGTGTCCACATTACAAGAGCAGCAGATTCCGGCGCTTGATTCATCTTCCCGGGAACAGCAAGTGAAGTGCAATAAAAATACCCCAAGCTCAGACACAGTAAGACAGGAGCGGCAGGGCGGCGATCCCTGCCCGTCTGCCTCACTTACTTCAGCTCACGTAGCTGCCTCTCTTTGTTCCCTCACCAACGCTCCTTCTCCTGCACCCTCTCCCTCCTCCTCCTCCCTTACCATCCTCGCCGTCAGTCTACGACTGCACCACTCTCTTCCTTCTCTTCCCTCCCCTTCCTTTTCCTTCGTCTTCACTTCTAACCTCGTCCTCGTCGCTGCCCTCAAACGCCTGGCTGCAGCTTCGTTTGCGCCAAGTTCAGCCTTGCGCTAGTGAACTATTTAAAGCGTCGATCCGACACCAGAAAATCTAACCTACCCCCAACCACAACTATACAAACACCCCCATACCGACGACGTATCATCATGGCATCCATGGAGTACGAGTCTGAGCAGCGTCCCTACGATGGTATGCTGCCCTCGTGCGTGCGACGCATGCGCTCGCTGTGTCGTGCGAAGTTTGCTAACAGACGCGTAGACGAGCCCCGTGGTTACGATCGCGACCGCAGCAGGTCGCCGCGCGGAGACCGTCGCGAGATGGAGGACTCTCGCATCCGTAGCCCTTCTCCCAACGGTCGTGACAGCCGGTAAGCTCAGCCTTTCCCGATAGACCGCCCCTTCAGCGTCTGACAAAGACACAGTGGCCCGCCGCCCGAGTCTCGCGAAGACGATGGCAGCCGCAACACTGGCTCCAACCTGTTCGTCACAGGTATCCATCCGAGCTTGACCGAGGAGGAAGTCACCCGTCTTTTCGAGAAGTATGGTGCCGTGGACAAGTGCAATATCATGCGTGACCCCCACACGAAAGAGTCGCGCGGCTTCGGCTTCATCCTCATGCACACCTCTGACCAGGCCGATGCTGCCAAGGAGGGTCTGCAAGGCGAAGTCCATCAGGGTAGGACGCTGAGCATCGAGAAGGCCCGTCGTGCTCGCCCGCGTACTCCTACTCCGGGCAAGTACTACGGTCCCCCTAAGCGTGGTAAGTTGGGCTTCCATTCGTGCGCAACCGTAGCTGACGCTTCTAGAATACCGTGGAGGACGCGGAGGCCCGCCGCGCTTTGGCGATCGCTATGAGGACCGTCGAGGAGGCTACGGTGGCGGTTATGGAGGCGGCCGTCGCGATGACTATGGCTACGGCGGCAGCAGTGGTGGTGGCGGCGGCGGTGGTTACGGTTCTCGGGGTTCTTCCCGCTACGACGACCGTCCTTATCGCCGTGAGCGCGACGACTACGGCTCACGTGGGGTTGATCGCTATGCGTCTCGTGATGACCGCTATGGCCGCGAGGAGCGCCGCGGTGGAGGAGGTGGTGGTTACTATGACCGTCCGCCGCCGCCGGCTGCTGCTCCAAGTGGCTACGGTGACGCCCCTCCTCCCCGCCAGGATGCGTACAGCGGAGGCAGGCCGTACGACGACCGTGGTGACGATTACCGGCACACTCGTTAGACATATCGCTGACCTTGCTAGAGCCGAAACGGCTTTGAGGTGCTGAGGCATCTTGCCGGATCGGCGGCATGCCTCGATATTCCTCATGTACCTCTAACAATAGTTTCTGCGATCAGTTTAATCGGCTATACAGCTCAGTTCGGGGATTTGGTCGCCAAAAGTTCTTTCGATATGGTCACGGCGCAAGGTAGCATGCATCCTGGTTTGCCATCTTGTAGCCTCAACATCTTTTCTCACGGTCTTCGGCACACGGTGGATTTCCTTGGGATAATCGGGCACAGCACTTCGGTGAAGGCTTCCAACGCCACAACAATGGCCTTGGGAGCATAATTCGTCTACATTCACGTCGACATCCAAATTGTACTTCTATATTTCCTCTTGCGATGAGCAGCCCAGGACGTCAGTAAATCAGTCGTCACCACACCTCGCCCCATCAGCACATTCTAGATACTCTCAATATCTTCTCTGGCAACGTCGGCTCAACAGCTGCTCCAACATGACACCAACCCTCCCACGTAGCCCCCAACAATGGGTCACAGTAAAGTCGACGCGCGCCTTGAAACAACACCCTTCACCTGTATTCACGGCGACTCTTCTGCCACCTTGACCCGTACCCACTCTCGCCTGACATTCAAGAACTCCGCATGTGTGATCATGGCTCCTCCGACATGCTGTGTAACGCAATGCCACTAGGCCATTCTTGTGCATGCCAACATGTGATGGCCGTGTCAATCGCAAACCAATTTAACGTTGATGTGGTTTGTGAGCTGGCATGTATTAGTGAGGTGCGTGTCCCGTTTTCCTACCTTGTTGCACCACTGCTCGTGCATGTTTGTCCCTTCTCCCGTTTGTATACGGTCCCTCGATTCCTCTGATTGGTAAGTAATCATACGCACTTGCGAGCCCTCAGTACTGCTGGCTTGTTCGTCGAGCAAATACTTGCAACTGCTGCAAGCTCAAGCAACAAAGCGGGAGCATTCATCTTTGCCCGCTTTATTGATTGCGGTTACCGACGTTGCCTTGGGGAGAGAGCACCAACAGACGTATGCATGTTGACGTAGGCTGGAGTGCATCAATCTTGAAGAAGGGACACAGTATCCTGTTTTGATGTACTGCCTTTTGGGCTCTGGCATGCCTGTCTTAGAGGGAACGCGAATGCGACTGCCCATTTGCAGCGCTTTAGTCTGGACCTGGCAACAACTGATAGGCTTACGAAAGCAACTCTCGGACGGAGGTCTTTGAATGTCATTTGTAGACTATTGTAACAATTGTCTTCACCTCCAATGGAAACATGTTGGTAGTTGCATCTTCATTAACCCCGGGAGCACAGTGGGTGATTTTGTGTCATCGTGATGAACAGGTTCGCTCAGTCGTTGTTAGCATTCACTATGTAGATCCTCTTCCAGCTAGAAAATCAACACTTCACTACTTGGGTACCCAAGCACCTAGGTATGTACATCGTGTTACCTCTTTGATCAATGTGTCGAGAGAGCGTCTGCACCGGTTGCAAAGGCTTGAGGGTTTGAGCTGCCCGCCAAAGGGGTGGCTCGCAAGTCTGCGTAATGTACGACTATGTTCTGTTCTCTTCTTCACTGGACACAACTCCTTCCTTCATCTCACCACGTTAAAACGCCTAGAATAACTGATCCTACAGCGATTGCACACTCTACACTGCCTCTGCCATGCCACGGCGTCTACAGTAGACAGTTGACTGTCGCGATACAGAATCTCGAGAATCTGCAGTACATATAAACGCCTGGGGCCCGCATCAATAATGGCGAAGCGAAGACTCACGCCCATCCTTGCCGCCACTATCATCCTTTTCTTCTTCTTTCTCTATTCAACTAACAAAACACGCGATACATGGCAGGCACTACCGCAGCATCTGGGGCTCAAAGATCCCGATTTTGCGAATTGGAATCCGAAACCAAACTTCACGCCCGGTTCGCCAATGCCGTCGGGCCACAACTACAGCACTATGCTCATCATCGCCAAAACCAAGGACGAGAACACAAAATGGATGGAGGAGCACCTGCCAAAGGATATAAAGCTGGATATCTGGGTCGCCGACGATCGTACAGCGCAGCTGCATCCACCCAAGAACAAGGGCCATGAGGTTATGATTTACCTCTCGTGGATCATCGACAACTACGACAATCTACCCGACGTTGCCATCTTCTTGCATGCACACCAGCATACATGGCACAACGACGATCTCCTCGGCCACGACGCGTCGCAGATGATACAGCGGCTCAATCGCGCGAGGGTCTGGCGAGAGGGATACATCAATATGCGCTGTAGTTGGTTTCCCGGGTGTCCCGAATGGATACACCCCCACGAGACCGAATGGGACGGCAACAAGCAGGAGCAAACTCATCTGGCGAAATCGTGGTCGGAACTTTTCCCTTTCGACCCGGTTCCTGACGTCCTGGCCCAGCCCTGCTCGGCGCAGTTTGCGCTCTCGAGTGAACGCATCTTGGCGAAACCGCATGCCCAGTATCTGTGGTATCGTGAATGGCTCTTTTCAACCAGGTTTCCTGATACCTTGTCCGGGCGGATTTGGGAATACGTGTGGCAGTTCGTCTTCACGGGTCACAACGTCTTCTGTCCCGAGGAGTATGTATGTTTCTGCGATCAGTACGGTAGCTGCTTCGGTGGGGAGCAAGGGTACAAGGAGTTCAAGGAGGCGAAGCAGCAACTTCGTGATCGAGAGAACGAATTACGGGATTGGGAGGGTAAAGGAAAGGCTATCAAGGAGGCGCAGGAAGAGGGTAGGTTTGAGGAGGCGAAGCAGATGGAAAGACCCGAGTGGGGCACGGATGAAGAGTTGAAGAGAGAGATTGACAGGTTGAGACCGATTGTGGACAGGTTGAAGAATGAGGCTGTTGAAAGGGGGATGGATCCGAGGAATCGAGCGAAGGAATTGGGGAGGGTGTGGAAGGAGGGTGATGGGTTTTAGAGGCGTAAAAGTTAGTGATCCGGCTGTGCGTCCTCTTTGTGCATCGAGTTACAGTCGATTCCCAAGGGGTGATTCGATGGATATGATGGTAATGTGTATCGACATCTATGTAAGAGTTGCGGAAGGGTGAGCGATGTCCCTAAAGGCATTTCGCAGACTTGCAACTATGTGGGAGCGATCAACAAATGACTGCTCGGAATATAGATATATGATATTTTCGACAGCGCGTGTCTCACAGCATTCGCCAGATATCGACGTTCATTACAAAGTATTGCCTGTATCCGCTGAACATTTCTCCACATGCAACTTATTGCCCACCCTCGCTGACTAAACGCCGGCTTTGACACCAACGCCAATCACACGGAATGCAAACAACACAAACCTCAGCCCACAATTACAACCTTGACAATCATCGCTGAGCTCCACGTCTCTGCTTGCCATGACGACAAGCAAGCCGACAGAGCAATCAGCACCCACAACAGGTGCGCAAATCTGCTGAACCCGTCGAATCAAGCCGTCCATGCATCCGCCAAACATTTGCGATGATGGAGTGTTCAAAAGAGCTTTGTCGCGCCTCGAGGCTGCTGCGTCTGCTCCGTCTCCTCGAGCGCTGAACGGCTGGAGCAACGGATCGCGAGCCTTGAGGAGTTTCCTGTTCTCTGGCTTGAACTCTCTGCTAATCGGCTTCAAAGCTTGAGAAAGGCCCTTGCCAATTGCCTCGTCCTTCCCATCTTGTCTCACCTCGTCTGCATCTACATCTCATCCCGTCTCATCTCATCGTACACAGTGCTTGCTTGCTACCGTTGATTCAAACACTTACACATCCCTCACTTACAGTCATCAGGACCGACGGAGACGCCCGTTGCACCGGTCCGGTTCGACATTGCATTGCCGGCATCGGTGTTTGATTAACACACTACCCGCCATCCATCCATCGTCTTGAACCTATTGCCAGCGTGCACCATGACAACAAACGCGCCATACTACCAGATGTCCGGCGTTAATGGCGGCCAGTTCACCAATCCGACAAACGCCGCGTTCGCGCACGACCACGCCCTCGTTGCGAACTATGACCTTCCTGCCGGTGCTGCAGCCTCCGTTGCTTCTCCCCCCAATGACTCCGTTGTTGGTACGCATCGCCTTTATTCCGAACATACGCAAGGCTCAGACAAAAACACATCTGTTTTCACGAGTTTAGCGGCGGAGAATCATCACTTCGTTGAGCTGTTAGAGGCTGCTACTGAGGCAGCGGCGGGCCAGGCGGATATGGTGGAGAATGCGCTTGCGCTTGCTGAAGCTGGTGTCAATTTGGGAAAGGGAAAGAGGAAGAGGACTTCATCTAGTTCACCTCCATCGCGAGAAGGCGGTGCGACAGAAGATACGCTGGCTGAACCTAAGCGCACAAGAGTGGAATACCCGACAGATCCTGAACTGAACAGTGATAAAGACCGCGAAAGATCACCAAGTGGCAGTGCTCCGCCTTCAAGTGAGATTTTGTTGAGCGATGCTCGAGCTGCAGGTGTTCACTCTGCCGCTGCCCTCTTCCGCCGCTCCTCGGAAAAGTCGAGCCGCAAATACACGCGCCCACCTATGTCGAAGCTCTTCATTTCGTTACAACTTACGCCGGAGAACTTTCTACATTTGCAGGCACAGGCAAAAGCGTACATGCTTGACTCAACGCATCCCGAGCGACAAAACTGTGTAGGCAATAGAGGGCGAGGAGATACAGACATGGTAAAGTTAAGGTTGTTCAACTGTGTCAGAAACTTCCTGAGTGAGGGTGTCGGCGAACAGTATTTTGGTGAGGGCGTAGAAAAGCCAGGCGAGACGGATACACTAGAGGCAGCAAAGGCGCTGGGTCAGGAGGAAGTGTCAAACAAGGATAAGCTGATTTGGCCGAGAGATGGAAACAAGATCATCAGTCTTGTGACTCCGCTTCTCAGGCGTATGGTCACAAATGAGCGGTATGTGTGCCTGTAAGTCTTGTATAAGACATGGCTGACTGACTTTCTGCTTAGACAGCGCATGTACGCCATCGAAACGCGCAAAGGAAGCTCGAAGAAGAAAGAAGTCACACCTACCGTCGACGACACTCAAAGTTTGAATGATACGAACAACCCTAGGCAACATCTGGAGCAATTGCAGACTGCTTTTGCATCCTCATCACCTCATCCTCTAATCCCAACTCCTACCCAGAGTCAGCACATGTACACACCATCACCATCATCGCCTGTTCCATTCAGCCTTCGACCCACCGATCAAGACAGCGTGATGACAACTCATTATGCCGAGTCGAAATCAGCCATCGAACTCTTCCCAGGCGAGAAGCTCACGCTGCCTACTGAGCAGACCATCGAAACCGTACTCTCCAAGATCAATATTTTTGTCACCAAGAACGGACATGTACTACGCTGCGAGAAGCGCTTTACCAACTTACCATCAGCGCCACTCTTTCACATGACATGGCAAGAGCTCAACCTCCGCGTCTTGGAGCTGGTCAAAGAAACGTTGACACTATATCCCCAGCTACAGGAGGAGTTGAACCAGGCTGTGGGTATGGGTCGCGAAACTCTTCAAGGGTTGGCTGCTGCTGCGATGACTAGTGCTGAGGTCGAGACATCGGAAAGACCGCTGACGAGTTCTTCCTTGACGTCACCCAAGCAGAGTTCAAGGGCATCCACATCGGAGTTTTCGGCGGCTACCTTGCCAAATTTTGAAGTCGGGACGCAAACTTCGACGGGTTGGGTAAGGATCACCGATGAAAAGACATGGAGCGAAGTAAAAAAGAATATAGCAGGTGCGGTATGGGCAGATAAGGTTTGTTCCGTTGTTGTGACTCTTTTGTCATGATCTCTCGATGCCGTTTCGCCTCCGCATTATAAGTAAAAAGAAGATTGAAATCTT
The DNA here is from genome assembly GCA_022560085.1 of Helminthosporium solani. Lineage (NCBI taxonomy): Eukaryota > Fungi > Ascomycota > Dothideomycetes > Pleosporales > Massarinaceae > Helminthosporium > Helminthosporium solani. The sequence goes on from JAFISD010000159.1 coordinate 36,845, forward strand.
TTCCGGGGGGTTTGTTCGATGTTCATGTTCATATTATCTCGATTGTTTGCATTTACCTGGATTCATGGCATGATGAGGTACTTTGAAAAAAATCTAAAATGGTGATGGCGCTTGCATAGTGAGGGAAAGGAGTCTTTGCTTTTGTTGGCATACATGGCATTCGAGTAGCGTAGCATAACGTGCATGGTATGATATGGCATGGCATTGGTACTGCATAGTATGGACGGTGATGATGGTGTTCAGGGCTGTTGCTAACCATTGCCAATGTGGGTTGAAAATCGGGTTTGGATTTCGGGGTTTAGTTTTGTTCGGATAGATTGAATTGCATTTGAATAGAATCTTGTATAATTTGATGTGTATAGCGACATGTTTACTTAGAGAGAGGGAGAAAGAGAGAACCAGTTTTCCTGGTCACTAAGTTCGATCGGGGTCGGGGTCGGGGAGAAAACATCGATAGATATGCATTCAGTTTGGGTCGTGCTTTGCTATATTAGATTGAATCACAGCGCGTTAACTACTTCGTACACGTGGGATAGAATTGCAACCAAGGTTAGGATGTTTTCCGCCGCCATCGCTGCCGCGAGGGATAAAAAGAAAGAAGAAGAAGAAGAAGAAGAAGAAGGCTGATCGAAACATCTGCGTTGTGAATGGCTAGTTTGAAAACATGTCTCGTGACTTGGTGTCATCTATCCATTCTATCTGGAAATAATTATAGTACACGCACTTCCCAACGCGTCAATTTCACACTTACTATCCATCATCATTACATTCACCAATTCAATTCCCCTCCCTTCCCATTCCTTCCCATATCACATTACATCCCATCATCTCCCCCCTCAACAACATCACCGACAACACCACCTCCACGCTCCCATCAACAACCATGCAGCCCAAAACCCTCCCCGCAGGCACCGTCACCGTCTTCCAGGCCAAAGTGTACGCGCTGCTGCAGCAGATTCCCGAGGGCAGGGTCGCGACGTATGCGGCGTTGGCGCGGGCGCTGGGGAGTAGTCCGCGGGCGGTGGGCGGGGCCTTGAGGAGGAATCCTTTTGCGCCCGAGGTGCCTTGTCATCGGGTGGTTAGTAGTACTGGGGTATGTTCCTTTTTTTTTCTTTTTCTTCTTCTTCCCTCTTCTTCGTATATCTTGGGGGTGGGCGGGTGTTCATGTTTGTTAGATTTGGGGGGGGTTTAAAATGTTGAGTTGGGGAGTTGGTGGATGTTTTTGTGAATTTGGTATTGGCGGGGGTTTTTTTTATCTGGGGTTGTTTGGTTGTTTAGACTATGTGTATATATATACATGTACTGGATGTGGTTTCTTGTGTGTGTGTGTGTGTGTGTATGTGGAAGAATTACTGATTGGGAGGTTAGTTTATAGGCGGGTTCAAGGGCGATTGGGAGAAGGCACCTAGTGGGGTTAATCAGGGTGAGAAGAGGAGACTTTTGAGAGAGGAAGGGGTGGAATTTGATGGGGATGGCGTGTTGATGGATAAGGGGTGTTGGTGGGATGGATTCGATGTTACAAAGATATAGGCTGTAGGTCCGGTCCGGGTAGACAGAGAGTATCACGAGGTTAGAATAGGGTCATGTTGGAATTTCCTGGGGTGTGAGGGTTTGGGAATAGATGGATGGTGGTTTGGCGGGGGTCATCGTTTTCCAAGAAATTCGCCCCGTTTAGGCGTCCAAGTACAACGGGATGGGCTTGGTTTACGCCCCTTTTTATGCTGCCAAGTTGGGTTCGTTGTGGTTGTATTCCGTACGTGGGAGGTTACTTTGTGTCTGTCCAATAGCGATTACGCTGCTGCCGCTTCGTGCTCTTGCTTGTAGCACACAGGTAGACGTTTGATATCGAGGCCTAAAGTGGGAAGGTGTTGGAATACCGATGGATCGATATGAAACATGCGGGTTATATTTGATATATATTTGGTTTGTTTTATAGTTTGCGTTGCAGGCTGATAGTATTTGCGTCCTACTTCTTCTTCTTCTACTTCTTCTTATCCAAGCTCGAACGATTCATTCATCTTGGTGTTTTGAGATTCGAGACAAATATCGACCATGAATCTCGGTCCTTTGACTACCGCTTTCGAACCCGCGTCTGGCTGCAACGATGCGATTTACGGCTATATATTCACCGATTCTGCAGGAACTTCACACAAGTTTCACAGTCTAGGTCATATGGAAACTACGCGGTGCTATCCTTCTCTCTTCAAAGATTCGCCCGACGCATACTACTCACCGGGGATATGTCCCAAGCAATGGACATCAGCGTGTCAATATACAAGTATTGGCACCCTGAGTGAGACGCGAGTGCACTGTTGTCCTTCGTAAGTGTGTCCTCTTCCCCCACAATGCTCAAGGGAAATAGCGCTGATCAAAGAATAGCGGATTTGTGTGCATAGAAACCCAAACAGATTCTTGGAGTACACTCCCATGTTCTCGCGTATACACCGGCCCCCAGTCACTTAGAATCCCGAGCATACAGGGTTTAGAGACCGTGTTCATAGAGACCACACTCACTGGCATGAAGGTTTTCGCAAACGATATCAGATTTCGACATCGGCAAGGGGACTTGGAAGTTTTGTCTCCATCACCGACACCGACAGCTTCGACGCCCCGATCGCGCGAAACTGCTTCGTCCTCAGAACAGACAATGTCGCAGGCGAGAAACACAGGATCTGCATCAAATGGTACATCGGGCCAAGATGAGCGCAGAAATGGTGGGGGTATCTCCTCAGCAGCGTATGCGGGAATCGGCGTTGGTGTCGGCCTTGCGCTTATAGCCATCTTGGTCGCCGTGCTGTTGTGCTTGCGGAGGCGGAAGACAGGCAAAATGCAGATCAGCAGTTTACCATCTCAACAGAATTCGGGTCAACAGTCCCCTAGAGATAGGACGGTGGAAGCGGATACCGATGTGGAAGTGCGGGAAATCATGGGGGCGCCGCAGCCTAGAGTTTGGGAGTTGGGGAACAATGGGAAGGGCAATGTGTGGGAGTTAGATAGTGCGCAACAGGGACAGACTTTGCATGAGATGAGGGGAGACGGAGAGAAACTTGTACCAAGAGAGGTGGATGGGAATGCCTGTTCACGTCATTGATGTATATTTCCATAGTTGGTCTTCTTCTGTAATCGATCAAATGGGCGAAGGGAGGTGCTTGTGAGGTTCTGTGCGAAAGAAGGGATTGAGTGGGGTATGGTGGGGTCAAGGCTGAGATCGATATAAAAAGTTTCGAGCCTAGGGCTTGCGAACTTTGACTTGACAGCGTATTAATGTTTCCAGAGTATCGGAACACTCGGGTCGACTTCCTACACTTCTGAAGTTGCATTGTGGTTGTGCTCATAGAGTAATTCTTGTGGAGGCAATCGTCATACATACACACTCTCCCTTCAAGCAATACCGTTCCACGCCCACACATAGCGTCTGGCTCAATATCAATATCATTGAACTGAAAGATCATATTGTTGGAAGGCCTGATTCATACAGCTCACGATGCCGCCGAAACGAAAAGACCTCTTGAAGCCCAGAGGCAAAGCATCTTCTAAAAGTGCGCCACAGACCGAAAACGACTTCTTGGAGGCCGCAGACGATCACGAGCAAGCCGCAGGAAAGTGGCGCGCGGGAGACGCAGCAAAAGCCACAAGGTTCTTCAATCGCGCCATTGATGTGTACAACGACGGATTAAGGAGGTTTCCGAATAGCTTTGATCTGGCGTATAACAAAGCGAACCTCGAGTACAATCTCACCCAAGACCCGCGCATCCTCACGCATCTTGGGCCCAAGATAGCACTCCTTGAAGAGACATTGAAGTCACACCATGCAGCTCTGGCCATAGCTCCGCCATCGAATGCAGATATCGTCTTCAACACCGCGCAAGTTCTCACCTCTCTCGCCGAAGCTGTGCTGGATGCCGAGTCTCAGCATACGGCGAAGGCGTCGGCAAGAATGTTACTTGAGGAAGCAGTAAACCTGTTCACCAAGTGTTTAGCAACGCAACAAGAAGAGTATGAGAGGGTTAGAATCGACATCGAGGCTTTGAAGGCGCAGGCGGAGCACGATAGCCAACAAGAGGACTTTGAACAGTCTAGTACAGTCAGACCTGGCGTAGACGAAGATGATGCCTCATCGACAACATCTTCGGGACCATGTGAATGGGCTACTGTCGAGGAGCCGCTCACACCTGAGGCCATACTAGAAACATGTACCGCACAACTTGGCGCACTGACGACCCTTCTCGGCCTTTACGATCCTTCCGAGATAGTTATCATCGAAGCCAGGGCACAGAACGGTCTATCAACCGCGCATATGACTATACCGACACTTATCGCCTTGATTCAAGACTCACCATTCAAGAAAAACGACGAAGAAAAACCCGCGGGTCCAACTCTATCTATTGCTTCCGAGACTACACCCGACGAGCTCGAAACGTCGCCAAAAGACGATGCATCACTCGCAGTAGCTACCTTCCAAGCCGTGTTAGCGGAATTGCAATACAAAGCCTCGCAAACAACAGCTGCCCAATACGCCACCGCAATCGAAACTTTATTCGCACCTCTCGCGCAACCCGTACAAACACCCGATCAGCAACCGACGTACCTAAATGCCATCTCCGCCTACGCTGACGCTCTAATAGATCTATCCTCTGCCATCTCTGACACACCGTCGCACACACCTCAATCACAGACCTACAGCACAGACTTGGAAGTCCAATGGACATCCCTCACACACGCCCAAAAGCTACTCACCCAGTTGTCCACCGCCCCAAACAACACTCTCCTTTCTTCATCTAGACTGGCGAACGTCTTCCTGGCGCGCGGCGACGTCGAAATATTCCGATTCCACTTATCCTTCTCGCCGTCTGCAAAAGCGGCGTGGGTGAATGCTCGGAAAATACTCGTGGGAAATGCCGGCGTGTATTATAGAGGTGCGAGGACATACGCGGAAAAAGCTGGAACGACGGATATCCATCGAACCGCAGATGCAAAGGCTTTGGTTACAGAGGTTTTGATAGAAGTTACGGTCGCTAGAGACGGGGCGGTGGTGGCGAAGGAGGCTTGGAAAGGGAAAAACGAGGCTGTTAGGAGGGTGCTGGAACAGATGGTGGAGGAGGGCATTGTAGGTAGAGAAGAGGCTGAGGGCGTGTTGAATCTGCTTCGCTAGGTTTCTGGAGGGACTTATCAAGATTACTTTTTCCTCGTGATACCAAGTACCTTACAGGTCTGATTACTGGCAGTTTATAGATAGGCTTGATAGTCGCTGTCCGGTAACGTAGGTCACCGCTCCCATGCATGACGTGTGGAAAGCTCGGCACCTCCAAATCGTATATGTTGAGACCTTTGAATACTTTCTTGGGAGACTCCTTCGACGTCGCTATATTGTAACTTGTACTATCATGCTTCGCCACCCAAAGCGATGAGCTGACTCGCAGTACACACTTCCTCGCTAAAGACTGACATCGCAGCCCCCTGAATGTAAGCCGAATCTATAACGTCCACGTACATAGGCAAGTGCAAGACTAGTATATGGATCTACCAATTTATAAATATTTGTCGATTGATAGTTCGCCAAAGGCACAATCACACGATTTCATCGATACAAATATCCCGCCTCAAACATATTCCCGTAAAAGTCTACACTCCCCGCATCAACACCAACCCGTTTTCTTACAACCGTAATGTCCCCAGGCCAATACCCCTCAACAAGCGGTTCAGTCTCACCAGCCCTCACCGCCGCCGCAAACGCCGCTTTCCGCTCCCTCCGAAACTTCCCAATCTCGTCAACGACATCGAGTACAGGTTTCGTCACCGGCTCCAGCTTTCTCGGCTTCGGAGGTGGTGCAGGTTTTCGCGAGTCGAGCATGAGACCGCTCATTGCCGCAAGCGGTGGTCCACGGCCAGGTTCCAGAGTAGGTAGCCCGCACTCCTCGTCATCGAAGAATGAGAAATCGTGGGTTGCGGCTTCCCAAAAGGCTTCAGAGTCGGTGTCTTCGGTCGACGATTTGGTGGGATAGGCGCGCCAGCTTGTGGTTATCTTTTTGGGTGCTGCTTGTGGTGGTGCTACTTCGATGACGATGCGACCTAGCGCGAACAAGGCTCTTGCGTATTCGCGTTCTGCAACCTTGCGGCTACGTCCTGGAGGAAGAACATAAGTATGGCTTGCACGAAGATTTGCTATTTGTACTTCCTCGGCACAGTCCTTGATGAACTGTATCAGTCGTTTGGGCACTTCTTCGTCGTAGGTGTGGCTTGGAACGTCGGTTAGAACCAGCGTGCGAGTTTGGGGAAGCATTCCGGGATGCAGTCGGTTTTCCTGAGATTGCCGGAAATCTAGTCGCTCCCTTCGATCTTGAACAAAGTTTATTGAATTGCGGTGAGGAATTCTGGTATTTCGATCTCTATCGTCACTGAGAGGAGATTGTGCTCTGTTCTCGTCGAAGGATGTAGAGAGAGGGGAAAGGCCACCACTTGCATCAACGATTGAGCTCAGAGGAGCCAGTGGTGTATCGGCGAGAATCACTGGTTCCGGTGCATACGCAGGACCTCTCTTGATCTCAGGCTGTTCTGAGGTCACCTCTATTACCGGTGCGCTCCGAAGATCTTCTGGTGTAGGTAACTCGTCCGCAACTGCTCTGGTCGTTTGTGTATCCGTCAACGTAGTAGGAAGTTCTGTTGGCTGGAATTCATCGCCCGGAAGCTCAAAAACAGCTGCACTTGGTTCGTCAAGTTCTCTTAGTGAAGGTTCTATAGCCTGAAGCTCGGCAGCATCGCTGGGAGCGTGGACGGCTGCATCCCCTTCAAGCTCGATTCTTGGAGAAACAGTGGCCTCTGTAGGAGCGTCCTCCGTGACCACAGCATAGTTGACTCTCAAATACACAAGTCGTTCCGCTGCATGCTGTGAAAGTACCGGCGTAAGCTTCTCTACTCCTGGTAATGGTAAATCTTCATGCTCGAGATCCGAGCATGAGACATGTGGATTCCGAAAAGCACTAGGAAGGGTACCAATATCCAGGGCCCGCAGTCGTCCTGACCTTAACAGCCCAGATACGCCTTCTACTGTCATCATATTGTTTGATAGGTATAGATGCGTGATGCCGACATCTCTCGCCTCTTCAATCGCAAGGCTACCGATAAAGCCATCGGTGAGCATTTTTTGCACGTGGTAATCAAGGTCTTCAGTGGCGATGTTTTCCACCTCACCATTTGGTCGACTATGCCGTATTGGTGGAAGAGGACTCCGAGTAGGCTGACTCTCTCGGTTCGTCTCTTTCAAACAATGTTCCAAAAGGTGTCGAGCGCTGGCATCAGTGAGCTGGTTGTCGCTCACATCCAGACTCCGCAACCGAACACCTACAGCTGGTGCAATAGTTTCAAACTCTACATCTTTCAAGTTTAAGCCTTTAAGCTTAAGTACACGTAGATTGCGAAGGTGTTTGAGCTGGCAAAGCACCGTCTCGTCTTTTGCCGCTAATGTTCTCGAAAGATCCAAGGACACTAAGTCCGGAAAGTGAGGCAGAGCTTCCGCTAGCCCCGTAGATGTTACATTGGAGCAATTTGAAGCATCTAAAAGGCGTAAACCAAAGACTGGATAGGCATTCGGATGACTCTGTTGCCACCACACGCTTGAATGTCGTAAAGTGAGAAGCGATGCATGATCGAAAAAGGGTAGTCCATTCACCATTAGGCATTGTAAACGCGGGAGTCTTTCCAGACAGTCACGTAGCCATTCGTAATGCGGACCTCCATAGAGCTCTGCATGTGCAGGTGGAAGGCGTAGTGTATGCGTTAATTCTCTGACAGATGTTCGTGACCAGTATAGTGTTCGTTTGAACCGCGTTAAGGCGACTATCCAAGTCAGCATATACTTCATAATTAATATGAGGGGTGATCATACCGTAGACAGTATCATTCTGCACACCAAAATGGGACGCAGGGTTCCCCCATAGCTGAGGTGTGAAGATCTCATGCCATCTTTGGCACACTAAAGCTGCGGCACACAAAGTCTCTGAAGGCAAATATTGTGCAATGAGTTCCCAAGGGTCCTGTCCAATCGCCCTCTCGTACGAAGGTAGAAGATCGTCCATGATACTGATACTTCGGACGTCGTTTGGCAAAGGCGCAAGTGTAGAGTATTGGTATATGTCTAAAGAACTTATTATAAATAACGTACTTCACAAGCGAGCGCCCCACCCAACCAAGCGCCCCACGCCTCCAAAGCAACTCGCCTTCATAGTGACTTTATAGGGGCTCCTTGCCTAAGATTATATACACAATACGGAGTAGTCTGTCCTATTTCACAGGCGCTTGTGGATAAGTACTCATTGTTCAGCGGTACCTGATTGAATCCTCAGTTCACCACTCGCTGGTGAACGGTCATGTGATTTGACCGTACTGAAGGCCGTTGTGGCCGTTCTTCCCACAGCAAGGGCAAGAGAATGCCTGCGGCGTTCAAATACGAGAGAAATGATTGGCTGGAATCTCATGATTTCCTAGATCGTAACATGTATAATTGACTACATGATCAGTGCCAAAAGGCACGTGATCTGTGGCCGGTCTGGCTATCGTCTAGTGCTGGAGGATCTAGACTAGCAGTGCGCTGTATTGTTTGTTTAGACCCTAGTATGACTGGAATGCTCCGTACTCTATTGTAAGTTGTAGGAACGGGTGTGTACTTTTGAATCATGCCCTCCATGTTCAGTCCGCTTGATTAGAGCTCGGACCATGTTGTTAGCGCGCGCCTAAAAATTCCGATTGTTGGTTGCCTGCGCAACGGCGCTAAGTATTGATAGGTGTTGCGTGTATATGTACCACAAGATCCTTGGATCTTGTAGGATACGACCCCTTTGCTGCCACAATAGGGCTTCTTTTCGCCTCCAACTCCTGTTCTTCCTCAATAACATTGTTGTGTACTTCCACGCAACAGTTTTTACGCTGTAGCTTCTTTTTTGCTCTCTTTCTCTTCATTACATCGTACCATAATATGCCTGCTCGAGACCTCGAGGCCCGTTTGGAATGTTTAACAATAAGTAAAGACGATGGTGCAGGCCATAAAGCTCAGCCGTGCAAAAAGACTAAGGTAAGCTTGTAGCCTATGTCGCAGATGTTGATGGTTGACAAGATTGAGCAGGTCCTCCTCACCACGACGAAGGAAGCGCATAGCTCTGATCAATCGAGATTACCCCAAGCCGCTTGTCAGGCTACCCCAACAACGCTTCTCAAGATTGCGTTTCAGAACCAGCACAGCTCGAAAACTACTGCGGCTGTTGTAGCTTCATCGCAGGCACCAGAAACTAAGGGTCAGCAAGTTTCTTCACGGACTGTTTCAATAATCGCACAACCAGCTTATCAGGAATTCAGCCTTGGGAGATTCGAGGTTGGTCGGTCTCTAGGCAAGGGCAAGTTTGGAAGGGTATATCTCGCACGAGATCGAGCTACTGGCTTTGTTTGCGCCTTGAAGGTGTTGCATAAGCACGAACTCATACAAGGCCGGGTGGAGAAACTGGTCAGTCGCGAGGTCGAGATCCAGAGCAATCTGCGCCACCCAAATCTTCTCAGACTATTCGGCCACTTTCACGACAACAAACGCATTCTTCTTATACTTGAGTTTGCCGGCAAGGGTGAGCTGTACAAGCACCTGCGGAAAGCGAGGCGGTTTCCAGAGTGGAAGGCTGCACAATACATTGCGCAAATGGTTAGCGCTTTGCGATACCTACATCGCAAGCACATCATCCACCGGGACATCAAGCCTGAAAACATTCTTGTCGGCATCTATGGGGAGATTAAACTTGCTGATTTCGGCTGGAGCGTGCACACACCAAGTAGTCGGAGAATGACTCAGTGTGGGACTTTGGATTACTTACCTCCGGAGATGGCTGACCCTCGGAGGGCAGCTGATTCCTATGATGAAAAGGTGGATTTGTGGTCCTTGGGGGTATTGATGTACGAATTTTTAGTTGGCGAAGCTCCATTCGAAGACTCACCTGCTATGACACAGAGGAGAATTGCAAAGGGGGACATGACAATCCCATCATTCGTTAGCTCCGATGCACGGGATCTCATCAAGAAGGTAAGCCAGAGTACATTTATTAACAAATTTGATACAAGACTAACGTTGTTCAGCTACTCGTCCTTGATGCCGATCAGAGGATACCTCTTGTACAAATACAGGAGCACCCATGGATTCTTCAACATTGTTCAAAGATGAAATTATCTTCAGAGGATAGCAAGTCTTAACAATCACATAATGGGACTAGGGATACGGCGTACTTGTGAGGGATATAGTCTTAGGGGGAATAACTACCTTTCACTTTCCCAAGGTAGTTATAGGTGTATACGCTTGTTATTTTTCTTTCTTATTTTTCTTCTCTTTTCTTAGTGGGATTGTATCTCTACTGTTATTAAGCTTAGCCTTATCCTTTTAGAAGTCCAACTATGTTCTCTAAGACGTTAATAGTAGCATTAACTTATAGCTTAGCGTATTGAAGGATTTGCCATCATTCGCAGGGACGGTTCAGGCCTTATTAGGTGTCAAGATGCAAACGCTAAGCCTTTGAAAAAGCTGATCATGTATTTACTTAACTAAGCGTAGTAAGGCGCTTACAAGGCGATCCATCGTAACTCAAGTCTATGCACAAGGCAGCACAAGGCAGCACAAGGAAAGATGTGTTGATGCCTCAGCTATGTCGCCAAGACGGCTTCAGCCTCGTAAGTGCGTGACGGCTGGCAGAAGATCGGGAAGCTGCTGCTCGCCAAAGGCGCCGGTATCAACGCCTGAGGGCGCAACTTGACATTTTTCTTAAAACAGCACTCACCTTTGGTGTAATATAACACTAGCTATGTAATTTAAGTACTTTGTAATATAATATATTTAGGATTTAGTTATTACTATGCTAGTAATAGCATTATAGAACTTAGTATATATAGGTATTTAAGAGGAATATAGTTTATAGTAATCTAGTAACTATAAAGTATTTCTAGAGGTAGTATAGTAGATAATTATAAGCTAAAGGTAGGCGTGTGTAAAGGCAGCTTTGTTATAGAAGGCTTTAAAGTTACTTTTATATAGCTTATAGCTATACAATGTAAAAGCAAAGTCTATATATATCTTTTATAACTATATAAAGAATGTCTTTGTTATAGCTAGCATTACTAAAGAGTTAATATTCTAGAATTAATAGGTTCTATATAGAGGGCGAGTTTGTAGGCTAATAATAGCATCATAACAAGGATAAAAGAAATCCTTAAGAATAAAGCAGACTACATGCTCTACCTAAGGTTAGTATCCATGATGAGTGTATAAAAGAGGGATCTATGCCCTGCGAATTCTCGTTATCCACTTGGGTTTTTACTTTCCTAGTATTACGAACCATAACTCCTTCAGAACTACATTAGCCCACGATGCAAACTACAGCAGAAATTGCTCAAGAGACCTTTGGGGTCTCCACACCTAAAGAAGCAATAACTTTTTTCTAGTAGTTTACGTGATTATCTTTCTACCTGTCTAGCACCAACCTCTATATTTACCAGTACTACACCGACCCCTTTACTACTCCCGTACTTTACAGAGAATTTCCCAAAGGGCATTCCAGCTGAAGAGTTCAATAAAGCCAGGGAAGAAAACAAACTTCATCTTGTTATTGGTCTCAATGAGGTTTTCCGACTTCGGGACATGATTGTAAAGATCGGTACGGCTCAAACAATTATCGAGGTAAGCAACAGGATGGATTACTCGATTGAATTTTGACTAACGCACAATAGGAAGCAGAGAATCTCATGTTTCTTGCAGCGAATTCTCAAGTCCGTGTGCCTAAGGTGTACGGGGTATACGCTAATCCGCACGTTCAATATGCTTCACTCATATTGATTATGGAACGTATCGAAGGGGTTCAGGTCAATTATAACGATTGGGTGAACTATACCGAAGAAGAACGTACAACACTCTGCGCCAGAATAAAGGAGCAGTTTCAACTACTCCGGTCTATTCCATCTGAGGGGTACTATGGGCGAGTCCATCATCAAGCCTTTGACTGTAGCCAGAGCATGTTTCGCACCAACTGCAAACAGCCTGCTGGCCCATACGAGACTTATGAAGAATTTGCTTCAGCTGTAATTCGTTCTGCTCAATTACATGCTATGGCTAATCTTCGCCACGGAACCGAACGGCTTCCTGAGTTTGAAGAGCTTCTGTTGTCTGAGTACAAGCTAGCCTTTGAAACATCCACTGACCGGAAGCCTGTCTTTACTCACGTGGATCCTTCGCAAAACAATATTATTATCCGCCGTATTCCAGGAACAGATGATCATCCTCCAGATTGGGAAGTAACCTTGATCGATTGGGTTGGTGCAGGGTGGTACCCAGCTTGGGTACAGGGTGCTTCTTTCCCACGAACTTTTGGCATCTATAAAAGTAATGGAGAAGTTATCGAAGAACCCACTGCTAGACTATATGGTGAAACAGAATGCGGAGCAGAGATGGTGCGCATTTGTAATCAGGCGAGAGAGATTGGACATTATATCTACTCTTGAAATGACTCTAACAAAGGAGATGCTTGATTGAGGGGGCGAAAGGGGGTTCTGCAAATTGCTTGTTCTAATATTGTGCATTTTCTATCCTGTAACTATGAAATAAATCTAGGTTTCCTATTCTGATCTATCGTGATGGTAAAGACTGTCGGCCATTTTGCATTTCGCACCAAATTTCGGCCAAGTTGCCACTTCTTGTGATATTCACGGGCTATGCCGTACTGAATCACTTCGTGACAAGTATTGGCACAGGAATCCACAAAGCGCTGTGGTTGGTCACGAGCGTGTTCAGCACTGCCATCCGCCAGCCTGAAAATAGCTGATTTGGTGCAGACTGGTTTGGCACAACCTGATTCACGCAGATAGTTGCGAAGAGTTCGAGATCCTGGAACCACCCATGTTCCAACAAAACGAATATTGGAGATGAAGAGTTTTCATTGAAAATTATACTTCGGCTGTGATTTCTGAAGCTGGATGCATAGCATCGATGTGGCGTCGTCATAACCCCATCTACGTAGATGAACAACTGTATCTCACGATCACGGGCCATTCGGGTGGAGACTAGATAGCATTTAGAGTCTAGTAGGGTACGCTCATGCGAGGTAGGGATGGAGGACATGTCTTAAAGTGAGGTAATATTTTCGAGAAGGTCTGGTTTGGTCTCTGTACGAGCTGCTGAAGTGTTGTGATATTGTAAAGTAGCGTGCAGCTTACTATAACTTTATAAGCTATGATGGAACTAATCTACGTTGCTGAAGCATAAGACAAGACACTGGTTTGCATTAAAGATCTAAGAGCACTACTATCGTCTTGGAGGGTTTACACCTGTCTAGGAGCAATATTTTGTTTCGTCTCAGGCTTAACAGTGCGTAGAAACTATTAGAGACTTTGTGTTTCAGAATTGCTACAACACGTAAAGGTTCTACAACCACATAATACATAGTTGTAAAATACCTGTTTCTATATTACTTTATTACATTTACGTTATGTCCGACTGTGTTCGCCACAAGGGGTGGAGCCACGAGCAATCTGGCTGCAAGCGCTTCCTCAACTTTCCATGTGCTGTCTCTTTCCTCACCCCCCTTGACGGGTTGGAAGTGATGCAGAAACAGTGTGGTGGAAATGCAATATCTCGCTTAACTACAGATCATCCCCAAGCTCAGCATGCCTTAAATGTACTTTGGATCGCCCACAGTTGCATGGAAAATGGCTTACCTGCTAACCTTGTGCTGGAGATGATTGTTGAAGAAGTAATATATCTATCTCGGAAATTCTTTTATTCGATTCCCCGTCGTTCATTTAGCTAGTTACCGCTTCAAGGCGGCTCGTGCCAATTACTTAATGCTATGCCAGGTGCGGAACGGCTCCTAAGAAGGGTGCAGACAATGTGCCATAGAATGCAACGCCGCAGACGTGCTGTATTCATCACAACGTCCACCCTATGCGCCGATCGGATATGCTCTGCCTCAGGTATACCAGCCCTCGAAGCGAACTATAAACTTTGGAACCCGAATATAAATGAAAACGACAAAAATATGCAGTCCATCTACCCACTATACTGTGCCACAGGTAGGCTTAACTGAGATTTAGGGACCGGCAGCCGAATCTGCTGATGACCAAGAAACCAGACAACCATGCCTTTTCACTGTGATTCACTGTGGTTCACTGTAACATACGTACGTGATCTAGTTGCTATGAGTAGAGAGAGGATACTAGTTGCTTATACGCTACGCTCTATTCACATGCTAAAACATGGGAATACTTACGATACAGATCATGATACAGATCACGATGATAATCACGTTACTGATCACGTAATTGCTAGCTGATTGATGCCTCGACGTTGATTTATTGCTACGACGCTACTGATCGTTGACTCTCCACTGAACATAGCCTAATTTAAGGAAAATTAATCTACAGTGGAGTCTTCCATATTCAAAACGTATCTTCATGACAATCATCATCGCTAGGCCGGTGGATGGATAGATCCAAATGGTCAACTTCTGCGTGTCGTTCTAGCATCAGTTTCGCGTCTTGTGCTGGCATCATGGATATGCTCAAGATGCATCTCCTCGCCCAACGTCAACATCCCTGGTGGCATGTCGCACAATATCGCATCTTCACTTGCTGTGCTTACTGCATCTGACAGCACTCTACTAGGCTGAGATGCGAGTTCTTCCATTTCCATGGTATTCTCTTCTAGGCCTTTTCCTTCCTCGATCCTGCTGGGCAGCGCGAAATCTTTCTTTGAATCATGGGACGATCCTGTATTCCGAGCCAAGCTATCTTTCCGTATAGGTTGTGATCCAGTTGCATCGGAGTTACCAGAGAATATGCTATATCTTCTTTTATGCTCGGGGTCGACAGTAGCCTTCGAGAAGCTGAAGTGCAGGCGGTTGAAAAGCGGTCGAAGAGCAGGGGCGCACGAGCAAATCACACCTAAGTCTATCTCGACCGCGGCAGCTATCCATAAGGGATATGAGTACCATGTTTGATCATAATCGAGGAAAAGACTTTTGTAGATGTACCTGCAATTCTTAGTATAGTGTCAAGCTGACAGAACTCATGTCGAAGGTAGACATGCTATCGAAGCGCACTCTGAACTACGTACCAAGTGCGAACAATACCGGCTATTGTAACGATGAAACCAAAACTGAAAAGTAGCAGGACGGCGATTCGTTGTCGAAGAGGAAGTTGAAGCTGTGGAAACTTAGCAACAATTCTAATCTTTCTCCAAGTTCTTACCCTTCCAACCAATGGCATTGGCGTCACAGTACAAAGGAAATCCGCAACGCAATTGATGATACCAGCAGCTAGAGTGGCCCCGGCTTCGTCCATACAACTCGACTCTGGAGCTCCTGGCGTCTGACCGTTGTATATCCGCATTAGCAGAGCTCAATCAATTGTGTCTCGTAATCACTGCTTAGAGTGCTAGTCGAGGATGGCAAGTGCAGAACGGATACGTACCCAGTAATCCCGAACCGGATTACACTGGAAGATAGCCAGGAATATAAACGAGACGAGGATGGAGACTGAGTACACGATATTGCCATAGACCACCCATCGGAAGGATGGCATGGTCACATCCTGTACCAGCCTCAGGTAAAAATAAAGCAGAGATAATCGGGTGAAAGTCGCTGCAGACGTGAACAGTATTTTCGCCGCCATGGCCACCTTTCGATTAGGCGCGACTTGATCAAGGGGAATATCGTAAATATGGCGACTCCAGCCATACCTTTGACTTGCAAGTATGACAGATGTGGTCATACCAATAGTGAATACCTGCGGATATGTTAGGATAGTTATATAACCGCAACGGCTAAAGCCATACCAGAGCAATGGCGTTGAATAGATCATCGATTCCAAAAAGGTGTTTTATGAAAATGCGCGTGTATAATCGAAGAACAACAACCACGATAACGATTGAAATGAAGAAGATATTGACGACGAGAAGCGCGTTTCCTCGGGTAACAGGGTTCACATAGTTGGGAGTTGGCCACGATGCGACCACTTCAGTAGGGATGGCACGCATCCTGTTGGAGAATTTCGAAGGATGGCATGCGGTAGTGTTAACAATATTGGAAAGAAACGATTCTGTCGGTGCTGCCTGACATACTTAAGAATGTTGGTATTCGTACGTGCGGATGGGCTGGGTCCACTCTGTCTCCACCTGTTAAGCCCCACAGACTGTGCCAGTCAAACGATGTATCAGTAGTCATAGTTAGCAGAAATCGTGCCGTAGATCTTCCATGGCTCTTAACGCTGGTTCCGATGCCCATTGAGGTTTATTCTCGTAGAGATCCCCCGAGCTAGCTTGAAGATGTATTCCCAGCCATCCACACGGTAAGGGTTGAGTAATCTCAACCACGAATTTTGATGAACTTGGGAAGACATGATGGTTGACATGGCTTTGGTCGCCGGCACGTGACCCGTTCGAATGCGGTTCAACTGCTGTTCAAGGAGGGTGGCGTAGGCAAAGTAATAATACAACGTTCGTCTCACGGAACATGTCCATTCAAGTGTCAAGGACAGGGATTTGCTCATAATGAGATTTGCTGACTAGCAAAACGCTATCGCTTGTTGAGCTAATGTCGGTCAGACTTCAAAAGGTATATCCTTCCAAGGCGGGACGTGGCACTTGGCAATTGTAGCGCATCGTTTGGTATTGTTTTGATTGTATGGCTGTACTGTTTTGCTACATCCTCCATACATATGCTTGATACTCTGAAATCTCGAAAGGAGTAGATGTTTGGTATGTAGAATTAGAATATTGTTGAACGGATTCGGCTACTGTTCTGAATATGACACCACCGGAAACATGAAGAGTTTGGTATACATTACATGGGGTCTAGCTCTAAACGGTCATCGAAGGGGACGGATAGTGAAAGTAAGCACTACACTCGCGCTCAGCATATATCGACAGTCAGTGTGGTACTGGACACTGTTTGTTGTAACTAGTTCACCTTTCTCAAGCACCGTTGAAAGAAGCAATTTTCGGCTAACAATGGAAAGCCCTTGGTGTACGCTAGTAACGTCTCTGTCTGACATACTTAACTCTGTTGACTCAGTTGTCGAATGGAAGCCCACGCTGTTGCTTGCTTATCCCAGCTATGCAAGTGATGGTTTATAATTAACGTAAAGGAGTTGAGCAAAGCTCAGAAGAAGGTCTACCCGCGTGCTCGTCTATGTGTAGAAGCTCGGTCGTTGGTTTCTGGAAAGTTGGCCGAGCCTATGTTAGATAAGGTTTGCCATGCCTAATTAATATGGCGCAAGCCGCTTCTTCCCCGGATATCTGGGGCTATTGATGCCGAAAGTATAATGACATGGGAAGGCACTATCTCGGCGGCCTGTTGTTATTGTCGACGGATGTCGTCGCGAATCGGCTGACTAGCATTTCATATGAGACATGGATGCAGACTGTAACAAAGCCAAGAGGAATCGGTTTAGCAAGAAAGATCGGAAGAAGGTCGGGGCACGCGGGGATAGAACGAGCGATCGTAACGTGACTTTCTGTGTGGCGCAAATATAGTGGAGCTTATAGCGCGTCATAGTGAATCATAGTGAATTACAGAAGTAGCAAGTCATAGTAAGTGTATAACGTATTATAGTAAGTATATAGCACGTCGTAGTAAGTATACAGCGTGTTATAGTAAGTACATAGCAAGTTATAGTAAATTATAGTAGGTAGTAAGTTATAGTAAGTGTATAACGTATTATAGTAAGTATACACCACGTCGCAGTGAGTATACAGCGCGTTATAGTAAGTACATAGCAAGTTGTAGTGAATTATAGTAGGTAGCAAGTCATAGTAAGTATATAATATATCATAGTAAGTATATAGCGCGTCGTAGTAAGTATATGGCGCGTCGCAGTAAGTATATAGCGCGTCGTAGTAAGTGTATAGCCAGTCATAGTAAATCACAGTGAATTACAGTAAGTAGCAAGTTAAGTTATAGTAAGTATATAGCATGTTATAGTAAGTATACAGCACGTCGTAGTAAGTGTATAGTAAGTTACAGTAAATCATAGTAAATTATAGTAAGTATATAGCAAGTCACAGTGAGTATCACCTACCATACAAATTTCGCAGGGGGAGGGGAAGCCCGAAACAGGTGCCAAGCCGTCCGCAGAAAAGTGCTCCTAACAGATAGTAGATCGCCAAGTCTGACGTCTCATAGCGGACTGACCACTCCTCAGCTTTCAATCCCGAGTAGCGAACCTGATCCTGCCACGACGAAACCTGTCCCATGCCAAAATTCGTCATCGCCAATGGAAAATAACGACTAGCTGCGCCACTCTTCCACGACGCGTCCTCACCCCGACTCCCCACTCTAATATCCTAACGTTACTGTCTTTCTCTTTGTACTATACGCATCCTGGAACACAGACCTGCTTCTCATCGAAGAAGTAGAATGCGCGCGTACGTAGTCAGCTGCTGACGTGCTGTTTGATGTAAAGATATCGATTTCTTCACTAGTAGATGGTGGTTGAGAGGGGTGCCCATGGGAATCAGTGATGAAACCATGGTTCATGGTCTGGCCCAGCGAAGCGGAACCCAAGCCGTGTGAATCACTTGACTGCTTGTATTACCACAAAAGGACCTACGTCGATTGAAACAGGCTTTGTGGGTAAGGAATCAGGTGCGCGGCCAGCTCAGCCATGAGACTGGCTATGCAAACATACGTAAACCGACGTCAATCATACCCATGCTTCCTTCCAATACATATATCCTTCTCCTCCCTACATCAAAGTTCGACGCAATTGTACAGTTAAGGATAACCTTCTGTTATTTGACCGTTGACCCTTTCCGTTTGCAACCACCTGCACAATTCATTGTCTCTCGGAACTCTATCATACCAATACATATTCGATCCAGGATACCTGAACAATACGACTCGGTCCTACTAGCATCCCATAATGCTCGTTTCACGCATCATTTCTCTCGTTCTGCGCTTCGCGCAGTTCGTCTTCGCCGCAATCGTGCTGGGTATCTCGTCATGGTTTCTATGGCGGCATACTCAACTCGGCGAGATCATCCCATTCGCTCGAACGATCTACACCGTGATCATATCCTCTTTGGCAGTCCTTGTCTCGCTCTTCTCAATCATCCCGACCAAGTCAAGCATCGCAAGCTACGGTAGCGATCTCTTCTTCATGGTCGCTTGGTTTGTACGTATACTGCAACTCCCACAAGCTACACGTACGCTAACCGCTCGATAACATAGGCTGCTTTTGGTGCACTCGTTGCATGGTATCACGGTATCAATTGCGGGGGTATCTGGTCTTGGAATGGAATCACATTCGCCGGCCAATGCGGACCATGGAACGCTAATCAAGCCTTTTCTTTCCTATCTGCCATTACCTGGGCCGCTTCTTTCGTTTTGGGCGTTATTACGCACCACAGGCTTATAAAGAGGGCACGTACTGATGGAACCTAGTGAGTCTTAACCCCAAGATATCAACCAAAATCATGCTTATCAAGATGTAGTCGTGTCTAAATATGACCACCATCGCTAGGCGCATTCATTCTGCCAATGCACTTCTTCTCTCTGCGAGACCGTCAGGAAGCTTGTTTCGATGTAATTTGATATGACGGCGGCGCATTATGGATATTCCGGACTCGATACCCTGGGAAGGTCGACTTGACTGATAGTCAAGTCTGATGTAAATTGACATCTTTGCAATATGATAAGAAGGATTCTGTCTCTACAAGTGCGATTTTAGTCCCATGGCTCAAAGCCTAATCAAATACGACTCTTCGACGATTCAATACTACACAGAATTTCCACCTCACTCGCAATGCCTCTCAACCTCCCCATCTGCACATCGAATCCCTTTCTCAATCGCGTCATCACAAACTACCCCACCATCCAATCCTAGTTAGAACCTCCGCTACAACACTTACTCCCCACCAAACCCCATCCCCACTCTACCATCAAACCGCTCTACTCTAATCCTCCCATTCTATCCTGCTCCCACCAACATCCGCCATGTCTTCCCAGCCTCTCGCAACAATAGCCGTCATCTCCATCGGCCAAATGGGCCTCGCCATCTCGCAACTCCTAAACGCATACAACTACCACATCATAACCAACGTAACCAACCGCTCATCCTCAACCCAGGAGCGCGCAACATCTGCGTCCATAGAACTCCTACCATCAGATATCGACCTCGTCAAACGAGCCGACTATATCCTCTCGATCGTGCCGCCAAGGGACGCCGTAGCGACTGCACAGCGCATCGTCGATGCATTCAAGAGCGGGAGCAACATAAGAGAGAATGCAGGCAAGGGAGATTCATTGTATTATCTAGATTTGAATGCCGTCGCCCCCAGTACAGCTAGGAAAATCGATGCGCTTTTCAAGAACGAAGTCCCCACTATTCGTTTCATTGACGGTGGTATAATCGGTGGTCCGCCAGCTCCTCCATCTGCTTCCACTTCGCCTTCCACTCCTTGGACTCGACCTGGCATCCCCCTCTCTGGCCCCTATGCTCTCACCGACTCCCCCGTCTCCGGCACCCATCTCGCTGAATTTCTCAATACACGGTTCGTAGGTTCCAAAATCGGCATGGCGAGCGGTCTCAAGTGTAGCTTTGCTGCTCTAAGCAAAGGGTTTACCGCCCTGTCTTTACAATCTTACACAACCGCCTCTGCTCTCTCTGTTCTTCCCGATCTTCAACATTACCTCGACGTCTACAACCCATCTGCGCGGCAAAAAGCTGAAAAAGGAATCGTAGGATGTCCGGCGAAGGCGTATCGGTGGGTTGAAGAGATGCGACAGATTGGGCTGTATTTCGAGGAAGACGGAGGATGGGGCAAGGAGGCGAGCGTGTTCAGGGGCATAGCGGGAGTATTTGATGATTTAGCGGATGTAGTGGAACAGAGAGGTGGGACAAAAGGAATGACGAACGTCGATGAGATAGAGGGTGCGGTTGGGATTTTAGGAAGGGCGTTGAAGGAGGGGCGTGTTACAAGAGAGGAGATCGATGGGTTGTTACGGAAGCAGTGATGGGAAATTGTGTGAAGAAGGGATGGTCGGGAGTTAAGATATGTATTCAGAACACCGGCAAAGCATGCAAATCGTTCCCGGCCCTACCATCCATGCCGCATCCCAACCTCAGCGCCACCCGCTCCGAGAATGAAAAAAAGGCTAAGATGTCCCCTATATTACAGACAAATGAAAGCAGAAGCATACGAGAAGAGGAAGGAAACGCTAGAAAGGGTAAAAGTGCCCTCATCTTCCTTTCTAATTTTCAGTCGTGACTCCATTCCAATGCGTCTCTCAAGACTATTACTTTGCAGACTCCTTTGTGGCAGCTTTAGCTTCGCTCGCAGGTTTTGGCTTCTTTGCTTCCTTCTCTGCGCTCTTTTCCTTGTGCTTGTCCTGATTGGCTTCCACAGTTGGTGGGCTGTCGCTGGCCTCTGCTTCAACATTGCCCTTAGTCTCTGGGTTTCTGCCCTCTACATCGGGATGAGGAGGTGCAACGCCATCAACCTCGCGTGCCTCGACAAGCGACTCAAGGATCTCACGACCCTCGCCATCAATGATGCGGGTACGTGTTTCATAGCGCGTTTTGAAGCTTACTTTTCCTTCGAGTGCTGCCACCTCTTCGTCGCCTAGGATACGGCCGTTTTCGTCGCGGAACTCTACGCGCTCCTCCTTGGAAACGACCGGCAATTCGTTTGGGTCAGCTGATGGCGGGTCTGATACTACTGGCTTTTCCGAGACAACCTCATCCGGTTTCTTCTCCACCGCCGGCTGTTCTGCAACGGGAGCGGGAACTTCAGCTACAGCCGATGATGGAATCTCTGCCACTGAGGTCGTGGGGACTATGTTGTTGTAGTCATCGTACTGCAAGATATCAGTAAAACGTCCTAACAGTGGGATTGATATAAGCTTACAGAATTCAAAAAGCTGTTGCAGTCCCAGTCCCATGTACCGAACACCTTCACGCTGTTACACTGGTCACGAGTCCAGGCGTTACCATAGGCAAGTGGGGCATAGATCGTGAACACAGTGATCGCAACAGCCATGAAACCAACGGCGACGGCCTGCCCAACGGCAGGATACTGCTTGAGGCCAAGTCCATTGAAGCGGTATGCGACGAAGTCATACATCTGACAAAGCGCAATGATGGCGAAGTACAGAGCGGGAAGGTAGTGATGCAAGAAAAGTTGACGCGCCATCAGATAGAAAGGGAAGTAATGGAAAGCCCATCCAAGGAGTGACATGCCAATCTCGTAATCGAAGCGCTTGAATGTGACATTGGCGTAGTCGCGGAATCCGCGCTGCCAGCGTATGACGGCAAGACCCTTGATGAGGACATAGAGGCCAATGATGGCGGTAGTGCTCCACCAGATGGCTGGGTTTCCGATGAGGTAGATCTGACGATTGTCTTTGCCCCAGAAGTTGATACCGCGACGGAGAAATGGCCAAGATGGTGGGCGAGAATCCCAAGCGTGAGATTCGACAAGACCGGCGTTTGTTTTCCACATGACTTTCTGCAGTTCCCAGAATTTCCCAAAGAAGCCCGGGTTGCGGTAATTTACCTTCTCCACATCGTCTTTCATAAGTGGGTGGACGTTACCCTCTACGAACCATACACTGTTGGGCAGAGTCCCGCCCTTGGCGCAAGATACCTCCTGCTGTTCAAAACCCCAGTCTGGGAGCTTCACCTTGTGGGAGAATAGAACGCAGCCAGTCATGAGATGGACGAGCCTGAACTTGGTTTGAATCGTTCTGAGGCGCTTCTTGGCTACTTCGCCATCAGACATATGCTTGACGATTTCTACGCGGAAGAAATCGTTGGCATCGCCCTCAAACCCCTCGTATCCATATGCCGAAACTTCGTTCTGCCACTCAGCTTCGGTGACAGGGGCACGAACATCGTGAGAGTGGAGGCGTCGGTCGGTGGTAATGTGGTAAAGCCTGAGAACATCACCGTCCACGATGTTGACGGGGCCAATGTTATCCCAGGCTTTGGGGCCTTCAGGTTTAGGGCCGTCGAGGACCTCTGGGAGAGTTTGGTTCTCCAAGATCCAAACGTTGTTCTCATCCTTGTGTGGATACAGAGTGATCTGTTGCTGCTTGCTCCCGGTGGGGTACATGTGCGAGTGGGAGTGAAGGTAGCCGCCCTGAGTGTTCCAATGGCGAAGAGAGATGCGGCTGCCGAATGCTACATCGGCGGGCACGTCTTGCATTCCCTTTGAGTTCAAAGTCGCCTGAAACTCGGAGGACATGAAGCCATCTCCGTCACCGGGGTTGGCCAGGCAGAGGAAGTGGATCGCGAACATGCCCATGTAGAAAGTCAAGGGGATGACGATGAGGCAGAAGAGGCGGGCGAAGAAGTGTTTGAACCAGATTCGCTAGAACGGAAGTCAGTATACAGCTGGCGTAAAGGAACTGCAATCACATACTGGAGTGACATTCCTAGTGTCTCCAAGCAAAACCCACAGCTGAAGGAGGGTCAAGCTGCCGACCCATGCGATTGTGAACAGCCCAACCCATTTCACACTAAAGGTGGCGCCCAAACCAACACCAGTAGCGGCCAGCCAAAACCACCACGACGGCTGGAAGGCCTTGGCCGGGCCTTGCTCATGCTGGTTTGTGAAATTCGTCCAAGCAAGGGCTGTGACAGCAGTAAAAAGAACCAAGGGCGAATCAAGCAGGATAAGACGGGACTGAGTAACCAAAGCGTTATCTACAACACATTAGCGACTACTCTAGGTCAGGTCCCGGAAAGAGAGATGCGCACCGAAAATGACGAGGCCAGAGCCCAGCGCAGCCGTGGTGGTACGGCAACCGGCAGCCTTCAAAGTGAGGAACATGGTCGGAATAGTCAGAACACCGCAGATGGCGGGCAGCAGACGCATAGCGACATATGGCACGCCAGGCTCGAGATAGTCCTTGCCGATGTCCTTGAAGTCGAAGTTGCCGTCGAAGCCCGCCAGCCATCCCGCCAACGTAATCAGGAGCTTGGCCAGGGGTGGGTGGACGTCCATGAAGAACCTGCCCTTGATATATTTGCTTGCGAATCCGCCAAAACTGCACACGCCATGTAAGCCACCGCCGTCTCAATTAACTCCCGTGGTGTGATATACGTACTGGACTTCATCGAAGACAACGCTGGTGGGCTGAGATAGTCTGAACAGGCGCACTGCTCCCGCGGCGAATACAAGGAGACCCAGAAGCAACCAGTCGGAGCCAGGAAGGTTCAAAATGTTATGATCCGTTACTCCCTCAGATGTATAGCCTGCGACCTTCGCCGGCTGCTGCTTCTGCTGGTTCCTACCATTCGGCGCAGGCGATCGCGATGGAGACTTGCCCGACCGGCGCGCATCGGCTTTCTCCCCCAAATGACTGTTTGAGGTCGTCCGGTTCGCCATGGCGGCGGTATACAAAATCGGTGGAGCGAATCGAATAAGGGGGAGTCGAGGAGAGAAGCTGTGGAAGCTAGGAGAGCTGGCGCGGATCAGACTGGTGAATTAGTTGCAACACTAGGCAGACCTACAATAGGACTAAAGAGAGAGCGAAGGAAAACCCATCGATCGAGTGAACGTCGGGCGTGGAGGAGAATGGGGGACGGAGAATGGAAAATGGGCAGTATTAGCTAGAAGCAGATCTGGACACTTCTCGGTGTTGCAAAGGCCAAGTACTCCGTAGCCGCCCCCAAGTATGTAAGGAGCTGAAGGCGCGAAAATAGTCAGCACGCCTCGAGAACCCCTCGGACAAGCAATTCTCTATCTATTTTATTTCTACGTGAGATCGCACTTGAATACTACAGCTAATGACGCATCGGCAATTTACTTTAGGCGCCAGAGACGCAATTGATTGTGACAGCTGCGACAAGCCTCCGAAGTCTCCAACACTGGAATCCCTGGCTCCCGGCGTTTCACGTGAACGCATGCCCGGACAATAGTTGTTCCCGCCGGCATCTATGCATGCTAGTGATTGATTGCAGGTAAGAAGATATCTATCTAGATACATTGTGTAGACAACAGGGCAGTCTCCAGCTTCCTCATCGCCCCCAGCACTGCTATATCCTTCCCCCACCTACCGCCGTCGACCCTACGCGCATCCATGGCCGCTACCAACGGCGATCAGGCGTCTACCGGCGCTGGTGAGCTCGCCGCCAAACCCCCGTCCGACATCACGATCCCGCCAAAGAGCGTGCGCGACAATATTGCGAAGACTGCCGATTTTATCTTCCGTCGAGGCGACCATGTTATCCCCAGCATGGCGCATCGTGTGCGCACGGGACAGAGCCCTATGGTTTCGTTTATTCTTGAGGAAGACCAATACCATCCATACTACGTCTGGTACTCCCAGCAACTGAAGGAAGGGAAGGGCCCGGCCGCGCAGACCCAAGTGGTTGACACCAAGCCGCAAGGCCCGCCCGAGCCCGCAAAGTTCCGCTTCTCTGCGCGAATGCCAAACATCAGCGCGAAAGATCTTGAGGTGCTGAAGTTGACTGCCCTGTACACGGCGCGCGTAGGAGAAAACTGGCTGAAGGACTTGCGCAATCGCGAGTCAGGCAACTCTGCCTTCGACTTCCTCCGAGCAAACCACAGCTTCCAGTCGTTCTTTCGAGCACTCATTGAGCAGTACAAGATTCTGCTAGAGGAAGAAGCGACCGTCGAGTCTCGCATAGAGGACCTGCAGCGCAACATCAAGAACCGCTTCCATGTATTGGACCGCGCCAAGGGACGCGCAGAGTACGATCAATACATCTCACAGCAGAAGGAGAAAGAGGAGAAGAAGGCTGAAGACGACAAGAAGGAATGGGCATCTGTTGACTGGCATGACTTCAGTGTCATTGCCACTGTGCTGTTCGACGCAGGTGATGATGCGGCCGATCTGCCCCCGCCCACAATTCTTTCCGATTTGCAATCTGCTTCGCTAGAGCAAAAAGCTGCCGTTTCACTGTCCGCCAGGCGCATCGAGGAAGCTATGCCCGACGATGTTTTATACTACAACGCCTCGGCACCCATGCCCAGCATGCCTGCGCAAGGCTATCCTATAGTCCCTATGGCGCCACCCGTCCAGCCTGCATACCCACAACCGCCGCCGTCTGTCCCTGTCGACTATCCTGCGCAGGCTCCGAATCAGCGCGAGGAAGAAGAAGCCCGCCTTGCCCGCGAGCGACAGGCAGAGCGTGACCGAGCTGCCCAAGCGCAGGCCGCCGCCAGGGCTGCACCAAGTTCCATGCGCATTAGGACAGACTATGTTCCCCGGGGAAAGAAGGCGAATGTGTCGATGGTTCAGTGCCCTAACTGCATGCAGAACTTCCCCTCGGACGAGATCCAGGAGCACATGCGAAGTGAGCCTTCTCCCATTGATCCTTTTGAATAAATTATTTACTAACTTGTCGCAGTTGAGCTCCTCGACCCCCGTTGGAAGGAACAGCGCGCAAAAACCGATGCTCGCTATTCGACCGTCATCAACCCGACCGATGCCGCCAACAACCTCAAGCGCTTCGCCAGCCAACGCGACGACATATATGACGGTGTCACTGGCATGCCTATCACAGAGGAGGAAGCTGCGCGGCGCAAAAAGGCGGCTACGCAATACGATGGCCAGCCAGACCCGGCGAAAGATGCGGTACGTCTCCAACAGATGCAAAACATGAATGTTCAGGAACAGCTTCGTCGCATCCAGGAGAGGCATGCCAAGCCAACATAATAGGTCTGAAGATTCGTCCTCTTCTTTGGTTGGTCTCTGTTGAAGACCATTGCTGCATTCTTGTGTACGAAAACTAGTGACTGGTTTGCATGGGTGGCGTTTTGGGTGTGCGAGCAGAGCCATTGCACATGGTCTGCAATGTGCTACGGGATAGCTCTCTCTATGTAATCTGAATTGATACCCGAATTATTGTACTAAGATGTCTTGATCATGCTGCGTCTCTTATTCTGTGGCGTTGAAAGTTAATAAACATCGGTGCGGAGCGGAGCTCGGGCTTTTCAAGCTTGCTCCGACGCGGCTAAGGACCTATGATGGCATGTAGCAATTATTTGCAGCGCGACCAAGTGCACACGTCCTTCAACACGCCAAAATGTCGTTAGCAAATGTCAGCAGAGGCGAAATGCCATACCAAGTCAGATCGCTTGTACGTGTTCTACTGTCCCCAGTCTACCCTCGCTGCGACGCATCTTCGCACTGCGCGTCGATCCAGCTCCTCGGCGACAGCGAGCCCGTTCCAGGCGGACGGATGGGCACAATTCACCATTAGGATGTCAGACGATGAGATAGGATCCAAGCTAACTTGGGCATGTAGTATCGCTCTCTCCTTCGACAAGGAAATCAGTTTGCTGCCTACAACTTCCGCGAATATGCGAAACGGAGAACGCGCGATAGCTTTCGGGAACACCAGAATGAGGCGGATGAGAGGCGGATACAAGAGCTGGTACAGGGTGGGATTAAGGAGTTGCAGATGCTGAAGGTAAGTTAGCATAACGAGGAGTCTCGGGTGTAGTTGCTGCCTCGAGAGGTGGATGTGAGGCACAGGCATTATTTGCACAAGGAATGGATAGCAAAGGCAGGGCTACAAGACTTAGCGGGACTATAGAGAGTGTGCGATCGAGAATATTGGCTGACATTTGGAAACAGAGACAAACGGTCGTCAGTCAGTTCTTCCAGCTTGATCGTTTAGTGGTTGAAGGTGGGAAGACGGGGAAGCAGAAGGGGGACGATGGAGGAATCGTGAGACAGAAGGATCAAGGGTGAGTTTACACTACAACGTTCTTCTTCTCATCCACCCAGGCTTTGCTGACAGGGAACGCAGATGGGATTGAGGTTTGGGTCGTTTCTAGGTCAGGTGGCAATCTTATAACAAAAAGGGAGGGGTTGCACGCTCTACTCGACAGTTGACTAGCGTATACAAAAGGAAGTTGGGAAGCTCAACCCTGAGTATGTTGTAATATATCTAAACTTCCCAAGTCTTGCAGGTGTGAGTGAAATAGGGTTATTACTGTGGACGGACGAATCTCAAATCCTAGTTAATCTAATGACTACGATTCTTCCATTGAACCAACGACGCAATCTCTACTGTCCGTTGTAAAAGCACCACTGCTCTCACTCAAGCTCCCACATGTATGTAAATGTTCATGCACATGCTCGTAATATGGAATTGACATCAATGTCAACCATCAAATGTCATCTATCCTAAACCAGGCTAGCTCCACGCGTGCACGGTCACACAGTCGCACCTTCCCAGCCTGCGCGCGCGCCTGCCCTTCACCTCCGCGCGCGCGACTTCCCGTTCAAAGGAAAACAAGCAACACAGCTAACCCCACATGCTAGACTGCACCGAGTTCTGCGCCTATCCGCGTTGTTGAAGAGTATCTCTTATGGCTCCGGTACGTCGTTTCCGTTGCGTTCGCATTCCTTCGTAGTACCTAAGGGTGTCAATTCTCGGTGCTATGCAATCGATCGCATACATGCGCGCTATCTCGTTGTTACGCTACCGCTTTCCCATTCCATTCCACTCCCATCTCATCCTATCTCATCCCATTCTATCTACCTCTTGCTATTCGTTCACGTCTGTTTGATCAGAGGCATCTTGGAAGTGGATGTGGACTTTGTCGCAAGTTCGGAGTGCCCACGTTGCTTGAACCTCATTGTAGCAAAGAATGCTCTGTGTCTTATTGCTGCCACTTGTCTTACTTTACGAGCAACTCTCTTCCAGATCTTAATATTGCAAGCTAACATCATGTGATCAGTTCCGTAATAGAGACCGGTCGAACAGATCCGGACGTGGCCAGGTCGAGCACAACGTCTTGGAAGGTTTGCCCATCAATCAATACCGGGAAGTCGAAATTACCATTGGCAACAACTCTACCGAAAACAAGCAAGTCGACAAAGATGACTGGCAACTTCCAATGCCCAGGGACTCGCATCTCTTGCCAGAGCATTCTCAGCAGATCTTGAAGGCCGCGAGATCGGGCAAGATTTACAAGCCGCCTGCGCCTCCGGAAGAGGAAATTGAGAATGGGGACGAAGAGCCTGAACACAAGGAGGTGCGACAGGGTTTCACAGTGAAGAAGTGGGTCAAAGTTCCGCGTCATCTTGAGGAACCAGAGCCAGAGTATGTGGCCAAGAGACGGAAGGGGCTGCCTTCTCAATACTCGACTGGCGAAGTAACGGTGCAACCTCCGGCAATGAGGGAGACTAAAGTCAAGAAGACGGATGCGGAAGGCAATGTGGTTGTTTACAAGGCTCTAGTTCCGGAGGGTCAGGCGGTTGAGGGCGAAGTTCAGGGAACGGATGCTGTTGTTGAAGCTGTGGTCGTGGTTGCTGCTCCTGGGACCGTTGTTGAGGGTGTAGGTGTTGTCAACGCTGAAGGAGTCGTGGTCGCCAACGACATCATGCAGCAAACACCGCCTAGGAGGCGACCTCCTCCACCCAAGAAGAAGAGAAAATCCGGTCCTGGAAGGGGTAAAAAGAAGGTCGTGTTTGTCGAGGGAGTTCCGGATCAGGGTACACCAGCGTCAGGCACAGGTAGCGATCTTTTGGCCGTTCCCGAAGTTAAGCAGGAGGGTTCTGTTGAGCCTTCAGAAGGTGGCGATACGCCTATGCCTGATGCGAGAGATGATGACGAGGGCTCTAGCGAGGACGGATCCGACGATGATGAGCGTGATGAAGGGACGCATTCGCCGACGCCTACAGGAGACTTGGCCCCGAAAATTCCCGTTGCACCAACGAGTGCGCCCGTTGCCGAGCGGCTGAAAGAGCCTATCACTGAAGATGTGCCCAAAGCGGAAGTTTCGTCTACCGAAGTTGCAAAGAAGAGTCCTACTCCGGCCAGCCCCAAATCTGAGCAGTCAAAGCCTAAAAAGACGTCTCTGGATCCCTCCAGCTCACCTGAAATGCCTCTCTCTACCATATCCCATAATCGTCAGAACTCAGCCAACCAGGTTCCGACCCTTGCTTCTCTTGAAAAACCTGCGACGCCTGCTCCTGCCGAGGAGCCGACTCCTACCGCTGAGCCCCCTATTGAACCTCCTGTAGAACATTCCATCGATCCTCCCGTTGAGCCTCCTGTTGTTGATGCAGTAGCACCAGTACCAGAATCGCAACTTTCAACGCAAACAGCCCCTGATCTACCGCTTGTTGAACCTTCGACTGCTGATGACAGCGAGCCCGATTTGCTAGCGAGTTTGGAGAGTCAGTTGGAGAAAGACAGCGAGGCTATGGCGGCACCCTGAGTGCGCCGTAAGAGGCTTGCTTCCTTTCCACGGGTTTACAACCTATACGCTGGCATGGCGTATTTATAGCTGGAATGTATTCCGCAAGGTCCATATCGAATATCGAGTCTATATTCCTACACGCTGACTCTGATATCTTTCGGCTTGAGGCAGCATCAGGGAGTAACATGAGATTGTACATTCATGTAGGATCTTGTATTGTATGGCAGAGAACAAGTCGTCCCGTTCCTTTGGGTTCCAGACAGTTATCTTGTCGCGGTAGATTCTTCTGCTTTTCCCTTTGGATCAATACAAAGTTTCGATCTGAGGCCTTCTTTCCCGGATGTCCCTCTCTTTCTTGGTGCGATTTTTCTGATCAATGGTTGAGCATTTGCTTCAATATTCCGCTTATAGCCGTTGGTAGCCTACCTCCACATCGGCAAGGGTCTTCTCCGACGGCAAACTGTACCCCTCGCGATGCAACGACTTAGGAGCTCCTCTGCTAGAACAGTTTCTCGTCTTACCGCTGCAATAAACCTATTGTTTGTCTGCGTCTGAGTCTGTGCTTTTTGGCGGTATTACAAGCCGTCGGAGTGCATTACATGGTGTTCACGTCTCCTTACTTCACTCCTATAACCATCATATGCTCGCCACCACGACTTGAGTCCTTAAATTCACCTCTAAACTAAATTATACTTGAGATCGAATCCTAGGAATTGTGCCTCACTAATCAGGACAATCTTATAGTCCTACTTCAATTCGGGCCCTTGCGCCATCATCCATCCTTTGTTCATCAACCACCATATCAATCATGGCCTCCATTAGCGATATTATCGCCTCACATCAACCGGAATACTCTCCATACGAAAAGCTTTGTATATCACCCCATATTTAATCCTTCCCAATCATCTGTCTAATTTCTTACCCAGATAGACATTTCCATGCCCATCCCGAACTTTCCTTTCAAGAAGAGCAAACCGCCCAGCGAATAGTAGATGAGTTAAAGAAACTAAATACTTATGAGATCTACCCGCACATCGGTGGCCACGGTCTCGCTGCCGTGCTCAAGAATGGACCCGGCCGCACCGTTCTACTCCGTGCCGACATCGACGGTTTACCTGTAGAGGAAGCAACCGGCGTCGAGTATGCAAGTACCAAGCATATGAAAGACGACGACGGCGTCGAAAAGCCTACCATGCACGCCTGTGGCCACGATATCCACATCACCGCTCTCCTAATGGCTGCCGAGACTCTCGCAAAGGAAGAAGTGAAGAAACACTGGAGCGGCACCCTGATCCTCGTCTTCCAACCCGCCGAGGAAAGAGGTGCGGGTGCGCAAGCTATGGTCGACGATGGCCTGTACACCAAAGTCCCCGAACCGGATTTTGTTGTTGGGGGCCATGTGGTACCATATCGTGAAGGACGAATCGGCACCAAACGCGGACTGATTGCCTCGTCAGCCGATTCCTTCAAACTACACATCGAAGGCCGACAAGCCCATGCCTCGACCCCACACGTCTCCATCGACCCAATCGTCCAAGCAGCGTCAACAATCATGCGCCTCCAGACCATCGTTTCACGAGAAGTCGACCCTCGCGACGTGGCCGTGGTCACAGTCTCGTCTATCAAAGCAGGAGACGCGGTAAACATTATTCCACAGTCTGCAGACTTGAAACTGAATATCCGCGCCGGCGTCGAAGAAACACGAACTAAGCTCATTGAAAGTATCGAACGTATTGTCTCCGCCGAAGCATCTGCATCCGCCGCGCCAACCCCTTCACTCAACCATCTCTTCGGCTTTCCCCTCCTGCACAACGACGAATCGCTTACTGCGTCGCTCGAGCGCACCTTTGTAGAGCATTTTGGGGACCGGTATGATAGAGGGATTGAGAGGGCGACGTTCTCTGAAGACTTTGGGATTTTGGCTACAGCGATTGGGAAGCCGAGTTGTTTCTTCTTGTACGGAGGACTCGAGGGGGAGGCATATGATCGCTTTGTGAGCGAGGGGAGGGTGAAAGAGATACCGGGGAATCATAGCCCGAACTTTTTACCGGTTGTGGGGAGTGTGAAGGTGGGGTCTGATGCTTATGTTGTATCTGCTTTGACGCTCTTGGGAAAGGGGGATTAGATTGGCCTACAAAGCTGCTGTCTCATCCGTGGAAATAGTCTCGAAGATGATGGTTTACAATAATACAAAAAAATTGGACATGTTGTGGATGGATGCTGACTTATGAGTTACCGACAATCACATCGTCGCGCGAGTCATGCAGATTGTGGAGAACTTGACAGGGTTTTAGCTTCCATACGGCTCCACTCGTGTCTTATTCGCGCAGTCAATTGAGAAATGTTGATCCCTTCTTCCATCGACACCGACGACAGCGCTCTCATCCGGTAATGGCTCCGCCATGTCTCAGAAACGACCGCATGAAGATGCTGAGCATTCAGCCGGCCCGCAGCCACAGATCCTGCGCTCAGCAAAGATCAGAGCATGTAAAGCTTGTGCGGGTAGATAAATAGTGACAGCCTTTACTAATTCTTACACAGGTTCGAAATGCAAGAAACACAAGATCAAATGTGAGCCGGTAGCGGGCGAACAGAAGTGCTTGAAGTGTCTCCGTAGTGGACTTGATTGTGCGCCGCATAATCCTCTGCAAAGGTTTCAGGACGAAGACGCCATGTATGTACATGACATGTTATTCATCCGAACTTCACTAATGATTTCAGATGGAAAGAGAATGCCTGGATAGAGATATCTCAGCTAAAATCAGCTGTTCAACTTCTCCTGCACCACAACCGTTTCCCAGATCTCGCCTCATTATCTGACAAAGCGCCCACCGTCCCTCAACCCGTAAGCATCAGTCCTGTAACGGTAACAGAAAATGGCATCAGCACTACTATGATCGTTCCGCCCATGGATATGACGCGAGAAAATTCCGTTGAACCCAATGTTGATGATGAATCCCTTGTTCCCGCCCCGATGAGCAGTCTATACGACCTCACAAGGATCCGTAACCTACGAAGTGGAACGCGATGGAAGCCCAATGCCAAATTCATGGATGATGATTTTATCGCCCAGGGCATCGTACCTCAAGCCGAAGCTGAGTTTCTTTTCAACAGGTACATGGAGAATATGTATCTGCTCCTTTGGGATGGGTTGCTCGTACCTCACAGGACTCTTGATGCCGCCAGACGGCATTCAACATTACTCACTGCGACAATTCTTACAATATCGGCACTTCACACACCCCAGCAAGGCGAGGCATTGCAAAAATGCTACAATGTGTTCGCCTCACTCGCGTACAGCACCTGCTTATCGCGACTGCAGAACTTGGATGATGTGCGAGCTCTGTGTTTGGCTGCTTTCTACATACCAAATCTCTCTTGGAAGTTGTCGGGTTTGGCGGTAAGAAACGCGGTTGAGATGAATATTCACCAATCCTACCACAAGCTGTTACGAGGCGGTGCGGAACATAGAGACAACGTTCGACTATGGTATTGCCTCTACGTATGCGAACATCAATTCAGCATCGCGTATGGAAGACCCCCGCTTCTCCACGACGATCTAGCCATAAAAAACGTGGAGCATTTCCTCAACAGTGTCGAGACGACTCCTGGCGACTTGAGATTACTGGCGCAAGTGGCATTGTTCAAGATCCTTACAGAAGCCTATATGGCTTTTGGGAGCGATCCAGAGCAACCTCTAGGAGAGCGAGATTTCCATCAGTTACGCATGTTCAATTTTTCAATTGAGCAATGGAGGCTAGCATGGCAGCCTCGGTGCGAAGACAGTTTGTTCATTGGCTCATATCCTTCGAAAGGAATCGTTCTGTACTACCACTTTGCACGCTTCCAACTCAACTCCCTCGCGCTAAGAGCTTTGCCTCCACCAAACGCTGCTTCATCCGACTCGCTATCTTATGATCGCCGAGAAGCTGCTAATATCGCTATCTCTGCAGCTACAAGCACTTTGACTTTGATTTTCGAAGAACCGGATCTTCGAAAAGCGATGACTGGTCTGCCACTTTTCACCCACACCATGGTCAGTTATATCACTGCTCGATAAGTACATAAATGTATGCTGACTTTGTACGCCGTAATTCAGGTCGCCTTTTGTGCTACATTCTTGCTCAAAATGGCCAAGACATGGGGTAGTGTAGCTCAAACAGCTTCGCCAGAGTGGACTACCGAGCCAGCAGGCCTCGGATTGAACTTCAACATTGGACAGGTCCTCTCGCTGTCCAGGAGATCGGCAAATCTCCTAGGTAAAGTCGCAGACTGTTTGAACGAGAAGCATCTCACCAGACATATCGTGCGTGGAATCAAGGAACTCTTGAAGCACTTTGATGCTCCTGAAAATCCAACAAACGCTGTACCAATGGATCGTCTAGAAAGTAATCTGCCGTCTTCCGAACCGCTGGGAATGATAGGCGGAGTTGGCCCTACGCTTGATCCTGTGGATGGCTTCAACATGTACGATATGATTGGTTCGTATGGGTTTGGATTTGACGAGTCGTTTCTCGAACAAGCGGCAGAGAACGACCTGAATCTTTGGACGACGTGAATTACAATTTCGCTCGTGGCGCGGGCGCGGGCGCAGCCTGGGGAATCTCCGGTAATGGCGATTCCAGGGACTTCGGAATGAGATGCTCCACGTCACAGATATTGAGGTAGCGTGGGTGACATTGCGAGAGACCTGTGATGCCTAATAATCTCATGGTCGTTTCCATCTCGTCTTTCATAACTGGCGTGTGTTAGGCGTTGCATTTGGAGGGTGTCAAGGTCAGCTTACTATCAATGAAGTGCTCGACGCCCTCTTGGCCGTATGTTAGAGAGTACAAAAATGATCTTCCCATACCGACTGCTTTTGCACCAAGACACAAGGCTTTGATGATGTCGGTCCCGCGCCGGATTCCACAATCGACAAAGACTTCGAGATGCTGGAAGACTTCTGGGTGGTGGCGGCGAATCTCTAATAGAGTGAGGAGCGACGGTGGAGATCTGTCTTTGGTATGAAAAAGCATCTCCAGAACTGAGTCGTTGTACTCACGTGTCGAGATTTCGACCACCATGGTTGCTTATCACTATTCCATCCAGCCCGTGTTCCACGGCCAAAATCGCATCCTCGGCCGTCATTATACCCTTGGCAACAATGGGTAGTTTTGTCGACTTTCGAAGCCACGCGATATCGTCCCAGTTAAAAGTAGAATCGATATATCCGCCCATGGTACGACCAAGACCCCCACCCTTATTATCATTAGTCCCAGTAGCACCACTCATAGCAGCCTGCGCAAAAGTCACAGACTCAACCTTCACCCGTTCATCGCCCTCCCGCTTCCCCTGAACAGGCCCATCAATAGTAAACCAAATACCCTTCATCCCATTCTTCTCCGCATCCTCAAGCAGCACCTCGGACGCACGGCGATCTTTGTTCACGTAGAGCTGGAAGAAAAAAGGCACCGATCCCGGACCCACACTCCCCGTAATTTCCGCCATTGTAAACGACGCATTTGTCGAAATACATTGCGCAATACCGAACTTCTCACAGCCCCGAGCAAGCGCCAGCTCGCCGTCAGGATGCGCCAACCTGGCCATGGCAGCTGGACTGACGAAAAACGGCAACCTTACATCGTGGCCTAGGATCTTTGTCCTGGTTTCTATGTCGCGGATGTTTCTCAGCATTCGTGGGCGGAACCATATGCGATCAAACAAGGTCCTGTTCGCGTCACGGGTCACCAGGTTTGTGGCGGCCGAGGAGTAAAATGCCCAGGCTTTCTTCGTCAATGTTTTCTCGGCGACGGCCTCGAAGTCATAGCTGTTGATTAGAGTTGAGAGGGGGGGCTTTGCTCCGAGTTCGAGTTTTGGCTGGGCTTCTTCTGTTGGTGGGGGTTTGAGGAGGTCGGTGTTGGTGCTTGGGTCGAGGATGCCTTTGCGTTTGGCGGCGCCGAGGGTGTCTGCGATGAGGGTGGGTGAGTGGACTGAATTGTATGTCGCCGATGCATCCAGGCCGGCATGTTTATGAATTACTTTTTTTTTGGTCAGCTTACTTGCTCACTGTGTCTGGCAATGATGTCGTTACTCTCTGCGCCGCCGGGATGCTTTGGCACGAATTTGGTGATATCCCAGACTACGTCGTCGACTACTATCCAGCAGTCCATTGCGCTGGAATGCTTCTTGATATCCTCTACGGAAACCGTTGCGTTGGCCATCGTGGTGATACCTTTTTGTTGTGTTATCCAGCTAGTCAGTTATTTCGTGTTTGAGTATGAGCTTCAGGTATTGTTTTGGAACGCATGTGGTTGGCTACTGATAAGGATAACTAAGGTTCGCTGCTATTTTGACCGAGGTTCATTAACTAGTTAACTAGCCGAGATGGGGTTCGGCGAGAATGCCGTTGGCTTCGCTTCATGCTGCGAGACAGTCACTGCTTGCTCCCGTTCTCTTCGGCGATAATGGCGAATCGCAAAAGACGACAACTCTTGCGAGTTATATATTGCGGGTAGTTATTGTCTGCCAGTATGATTTTGACATTATGTCTAGGTACAACTAACTACATAGATATAAACGTCATGCTTTCGTTCTTTAGTCTTACTTCTTAGTTACAGTACCAGACTATCCAAACATGATAGTACGTCAGGACCTTCAGACCAAGTTAGCCTTGCGTATTTGGTAGATGGGAGTATTGCTAACTGATGTAATCTAATGGTTCAGCTTGTACGCACCCTTGCACAAGTCCTGGAATGACCGCTTTGGATCATAGTCTCGCGAAACTTGCTTCATCTTAGCGTAATTAGCCTTTCCATAGCTACCCAAAACGTCGTCGTCACCCTGAGCGTTGTTCATCCAGATTGTTGGCCTAAAGAGGCCACGTTTCTCCGCCAAGCTGCGAACCTTCGCAATACACTTACGGGATAGTGACAACATCAATTCATCATCAGAAGCTTGCGACCAAACCATTTCCAAGTTAAAAACTTCAAAAAGCGTAAGTTAGCAGTGTTCTGGTCGACGGCGATGGAGACTTGATATGGAAACGCTTATAGAGTTGATCTTCCTCCGCCCACGAAGCGGACTTATGCGCAGATTGGTCTAGACGTCTTTGACGCCACGGGCTGCCTTGAAAGTTTTGAGGTATATGTCGACTGATTCTCTATAGAGCTAGAGATCCGGCTTGAGGGTAGCTGTTGCAAAGTTCATGCTAATTATCAGAGCACGGATCAGCAAACTGTATATTACTGATGATGGCAGAAGCATCTCGGAATACTCACCGTCCGGGGGGGGGGGGGGGGGGGGGGGGGGGGGGGGGGGGGGGGGGGGGGGGGGGGGGGGCGGGGGGCGGGGGGGGGGGGGGGGGGGGGGGGGGGGGGGGGGGGGGGGGGTGGAGGGGGGGGGGGGGGGGGACG